>CM056994.1:360569847-360757347 GCA_029891345.1 Dryococelus australis
GCCAAATCCTGCGGATATTAATACATCTATGTTGCCTCTATACTGTATAGCTAGAGCTAGTGATTTTTCGCGAAAAAAAATGTGAGTACATGGTAGACTTCAACTTCGTCTGTTGTCATTGGTTGCTGAAAGTAATTCAGCCAATCAAGATACGTAAACGACCCTGCAGTGTTTTGAAATGTAACTTGTCTTGAAATTTTTTTCGCAAAATTTCACTACCCCTATGTATAGCAGATAACTTCGTGGCAATTCGTAGCAATGATTTTTATATCACACTAATGTGTAAAACAAAATCTGATAAAAACAGCGATATTTCGAATGCTGTAACTAAATTGTTAATTCAAAGAAACCTAATACTTTCTAACCATTTGTTAGGCATCTCAGTGTAGTTCAAGAATAAAAATTTTGAACTTAACTTTAGGTGAATTGCGACTGTAGATTATTCTATCAACAGTTGAATGCGAAGCACAGAATTGGGGCTTCTCTGGAGTTCTTCAAAACGCTCAAGTTTGAAATTGTCTCCTGACCTTGCATGACTTCGGAAGTTGAAAAAAATTTGAAAGCATGTGAAATACATAATGTAGAAAAACTTCTGATAAATTCGAGATAGAATAAATGAAGTTAGATTTTTTTATTTTTTGCCCCATGATTATTCGATCCAGCCTACTGTGCGCCACACCATTTTGTCTCTGTGTACTTGTTAACTCTACGGTAGAGAAGTATAATGTCAGACGTAAGTGCATGTCTCATTCTATAGGCTGTTCGCAGTAAACTGAACACTTTTGAAGGATCTGCTTACGATCTAATTCTCAGACAGCATTGTGTCCTTCTACCATATGTAAATTTAATATTGCCTTAGGTGTCGATAACTTAAATCTGTGAAATTATTAGAAATGTAAGTATTTTACAAATTTGCTAATGCTTACATTTAACACACTAAAAAAAGTAAAGAAAATTAAATAATTTAAATATTCACAAAATGTTTACCTAACACTTTTTATTCGACGTTAAGACATGGAACCACTTTTCCTCCATCGTTGCCAACTTTGTCGGTCACATGCCCGACATTGCGCCCGCTAACATATACATAGGTGATATTTTTTCAGAGGTTGATATCAAAAGTGCACACTTTATCGTGAACAGCGTTTACAAGTAAAAGTGAGCAGAGCTGTGATCACGGACTGGAGTTCACAGTGTTTTATAATGGCATGTTCTTCGCATGCACTGTCCTACAAAGCGCGAAACATGTGCTCAGGGGGCCTAAGCTCGAACTGCACTCGTATACTAGATCTTCGAATTGCGGCTGTAACTGGCACGGTTTTAGAAAACGGTAAGATCGAACTATACGAGAGCCATCCTATACGTCTCGACCGTGCGAGTAAACTGTAAGATCGAACTATACGGGAGCCATCGTATACGTCTCGACCGTGCGAGTGGCCACTCTCTCAATCATCGCCGTGCGAGATGTGGAGTCGTAGACGAGTAGCGCATGAAAACAAACAAAATATTAGACATGAGATGACTGTTGACGCTGTGTGAATTCAACCTACACATCATTTATGCTGTGCCGAATGTATAATCGTATGCGAATTAAAAACTTTTTGAATCGACAAGAATTAAAATGTGTGTTGAGGGTGCAAATGAGGTTATGAGTAAAAGTGTAATTTACATAGGCCTACTACTGGCTTTCATTATTGTTCAGTGACTCGTAGTTGGGTGGTTAGACGTCACGTCATAAGTTATTATTTAGTCATTCTTGCATATATAACTCTGTAAATAAAATATGTTATTATTATTGCACAAACTTTCAATTTCACAGAAACTTCTTCCCACAACCGGCTGGCATCCTTGGCTGTCCAATCAGCTGTCGGTTTGCCTTAGGCAAGTTTCTTGTTTCCTACAATTTGTTTTAACAGTGTAAATTAATTAAATTCAATAGCACTTCAGGCTACTAGCCAAAAACTACAGCCCACTACCCAAAATAACTGATACCTTTAATCTACGTCTGCAGTATTATTTCACTAAAAGTATCTGTGGACTTCACAGTTGCTCTTACTCAAACACGACGTCTAGCAAAGTGCCATGTAGCTGCTAATACTCTCCAAACGATAGACAACTTAACATATACATTCACATTTCATTATTTATAATGCAATGTAAACATTATGGCAATGTATGATACAAAACTGTGTTCTCTTAAATAAATTGTAGGTAATTTCCACAGATAAGAATTTTACTGACCAATCCCTGCCACGTAAACTATTTGAAAGACAAAAAACAAATCTGCTGCTGCGTGTAACATTTTATGCTCCATATTATTAGCTATAAGGCATATAAATATTACATCAAGTCATGCCACTAACAAAGACAATAACCTAATTTCGTTGGTACTTCCAACGTACGTAGAGGTTAAGTAAGGACAACACGAGATTTTATTTTCACAATTAATTGTCTGTAAACATCATAGATGAACGTCACAGCATCATATATTCAATTACGTAAGTTACATTTTCCTTCTACGAATTCGAGAAGAATAAACTTCTGCTCGTTGGTTATTTGGTTAGTTTTAACCATTTGCTTATTCAACCGCGTACAGTGTAAATAAACAAACGCGCGCGATACGAGTGACGCTTCTGATTGACTGAGTTCCGCTAATATTGGTTCCCGTCTCGCCGCAGGTTCACCAACATGACAAAATGTCACTCGGATACGCTTGCCTGGCACTCCCCTCGCACACTGAGAACGTATGCGAGTTCCAGGGGTTGGAGCTTACAACAATTGTCTCGTATACGTTGCGTACTGTGGGAGACGTCTCGTATACTAACAGCACTCGAACTATCTCGAGATTAGGTCCCCAGGAGTGTGACGTTGATCACGCCGTTATTCTCGGTAATATGCCAGGGATCGTGTTATGTCGTGTGTTTGAAGCAAAATAATGGAAAACGGGATTAAAATCCACGTCTCTGTGAAGCTAAATTAATTAACGAGGTGCACGCCAATGTTTAAAATCTTCGCATTTGAAAACAAAGACGATTTATTTGTGCATAATATTGTATTGGCAAAATATACGGAATCAAATGTAACACGTACGAGCGAAGAAAAAATATATTCCGTTATAGACATATGAATGTGTTCCAGACTTCGATACAGAAGCCAAAATAATTTTTTCCAAATTAATTAAAAAATGTACGATTATAATAATGATCAAAGCTATACATAAATAATTTTCATAAACTAGGCGTGTAAAGATTCTAACAGCAAGAAACTCACATGCTAGAAAGTTAATTTGGGACAAAACTTAGGCGATATTTCAATACTCAATATTATAAAAATAAGCAACTTTTCCTATTATAGGGAAAAGGTAAATATTTTCAAAAGTTTACGAAGTTTTATATTTAATATAAGGAACTGCGACTGTAAGTTTTAAAAAGGTAGCAGTGAGTTGGCGGGGATCTTTACATTCACTGTGCGGTTAGAAGTTCATTTTAATGGATGGCAAATTATTTACAACATAAAATACATTAGTATCTTAACATGGAGCTGCATATTGCTATGTTGGCGTGAACGCGTCGTCAATAATATCGGCACCTGAGCCCGCCCTCTCACTCAGGTACTAACCAGGAAGGAGGTTGCTGCAAAGGGGGCGTGACTCGCCAAACGCTGGTAATCGAGGACCTCTACTACCAATCAAGGAGCAACATGTGACGCGAATACCTGGCGTTACTGAGTGGCAGGCGGCGTATTTATCCGTCGTGACGCCGACCAGAATGGAGGACCCCAGGAGCTTGCTGTTTCGTTCGCCGTAACCCCGCATCGGTACAACAGCCTCGGGACTCAACACGAGGCGGGACAAACCCAGTTACTTACAGGCTCTCATTAGGTTATCACAAAGTGCTCCGCCGATAATATATAGCTTCTTGTAATTGTAATGTTCTGTTAACACAAACATAACCTGGCTTTATTTCAGATAGTCTTCCGTCAATCTACCCATTAGTTCTACCTCTGGCTACAGGCCCCCATCATGTATCTAAACTATAACTCCCCACCCCAACCCCTAGCCGTCAATTACAAGTACGGCCAGAAGCCGTGCTTTATAACAATTGTTCCGATAATAAAACATAATAATTTAACAAGAGGACAACAATCATACAATAAATTACATCATATTTTATATTTATGAGACAGCATACAATGTGTTTTTTAAATTACAAAAACTGGCTTGATTATGCTTAGCAAAGTACAACTGCTCCGTTTTAGAGATCTACCTCAGGGAGAGGGAAGAAGGAATGTTAAAGTTACTCATCTAATAACCAACATCATCTCTGATAAACACGACAATTGTTTACATTCACGCTGCAACCTGAATTTGAGTTACTCTTATACTTAGATATTACAGATGTTAACTGAGGCCAGTTTGCAACTTATGCCAAGTTATAATCCTCTACACTGCAAATATAAAGGAAATTTTTGTGTAAGGAATGAGGGTGCTGGCTACGCCCTACTCCCTTTCTTCAGATTGTGCGCCTGTATAAAGTGAAGAAAAACAACTGTTTAGTTGTCGCGAAAAAAAAAAGTTAAGTGACCGCAAAGTTAATTTGTGATTAGTAGGGATAGGAAAATTTCGCGAGTTCAATGACCTTCATGCTAGACTCCACAATCCTTTGTATAGTCAAGCCTCATATGTTTGTTCATTGGCTGTTGCCCCAGTGTACCCCCACATTTAACAGTACAGTATTCGCTTCTTGTTCCCTTGCAAGTCGGCTATTGGCGCAGAGTCGTCCAGGGCGTATTCAGTAAACTCTAATCCAATTGCATAGGTGACTTCAGTGTACAGGCGTTTCAAATCTATCTTGTCTATCTATCTATATATGTCCGTTTTGGACAATCACGACCCGCTCGCTGATACTTAAATCCCCATGCAAGTCAACTGATGTTTTTTTTTTCATGCCGGCATTTAACTGATGATTCACCCTGACAGATAGGAAGATCCAGTTAGACTCTTCCGTAACTCCAAATGTGGGACCAGTGCGAATTTTTTCTTGCGCCAAGACTTCCACCCGGAATTAGTAACCTATAAAAGCCAATGAAATAAATATAATGGAAAAGAATATTTGATCCGAAACAGACGCTAACCATAATAAGCCATCACCACAACTGTTTCGGAAATGTTTACTTTCATGTCGTCCAAATGGCGGGTTTACATAAAATAACAGGCTCCTGCGTGCGTGAGAGTGTTTTTCGTTTTGTCGCCGTCATCCCGTCCACGGTTATTTATTATTGTTTGCAAACTGCTGTGTGGAAATGGCCCGCGAGCTGTTGCAAATCCCTCTCCATTTTGGAGGCAGAAGAGGGGTTGTGCATCCACGTAGAGTGAGAGGGTTGTAGCGCGTCAGTCGGCCAACCACGCCACAGCACATCGCGCCCGGGTATGACAAACGTCGACAGACCCACACACCCTCCCCTGCAGGGGCGGTGGTACTTCCCACCCCAGTCAGAGCAGAGTCGCCAAAAACTTGACAAGCTGGCGCCAGAAGAAAAAAGAATGTAGATTAAAACCCGTACTTTGGTAGATCAGTAATGTTATTAAATATAGGTAGAGATGGGAAAATTTCGCGAGTTCAATTACCTTTAGGCTAGACTCCACAATCCTTTCTACAGTCGAACCTCAGATGTTTGTTCATTGGCTTCTGCCCCCAGTGTCACTGCACACCTGACAATATGAGAATTCGCACCTCGTTCCCTCACCACTCTGCTATTGGCTCAGAGTCGTCAGGGGCGTGCATAATAAACTCTAATCAAATAGCAAAGGTTACTTGAATGTACACACGTTTGAAATCTATCTTGACCTGAAATGAATCCGCGAACTTTTCCTATCCTTAAATACAGGTAGGGGCACCTGTTTTTTGCAAAAAGATTTCAGGACAAGTTGTGTTCCAAAACACTTTGGAATAGAACACCTTTCGTGATTGGATCGTTTGAATTGTTACGCATCTTGTCTGTCCACGAATCACGGATGGTCAGTAATCGGATAAACTTAATTCTGATTATCTCACGCATGTAATAAGATCTCTTCACACGAAGACAAGCGGCCAACAGCCAATGAAAGGCTGCAAGTGTGAACATAGGATACCGAAGTCTAGTCTCCGCGTAAATATTTTTTGCGAAAAACAGGTGGTCCTAAATATATACTTATGGCTTATTAAAAACTTTCGAAAGCCCTGCTTAAGACCTGTTTTTCACCTCATCTTGTATCCTTCATCCATACATTACATTTGTATTGCCTTGAGCACAAAGTAGATAAACACAGATTCTTTCCGCTGACTAGCTGTGTGACTCTCTGGGAATGGGTCTTGTGTCTGAAAGGTTCCCTATTGGTTAAGCTGCCGGCTGGCAAGTTAGTTACCAGGCGCTGATTGGCGAACGGCGTTCCGAAGTGTTGCTTGCTCCTGGTGACGTCATTTTGCTGGCGTGTGCGGCTTGAGTTCCTGGCACAAGCGGCCGTTTCAGTTCGCTATTCTTAACAACTCTGTAATTTCATCTAATGTAAATCGAGATAAAGCACAGAGCAAACGAGCCCACAGAGGCGAAACAGTCGTTTATCCCGCGAAAACTTCAACCCCACACTCCAGCAAAATGGCGTCGCTGGCCAGCAATCAATGCCTGGCAAGCTATTCGCCACTCGGCAGCCGAGCCAATAGGGAACGTTTCGCAGCATGCAGTAGCCAATCAGACAAAAGATCCTTTCCATAGCCAATCAGTGAACGAGTAAGCTCACGTCAAAGGAACCACCGCGCCATCTCGTCTCTGTGTACTTATCTACTCTGTGACGGCGCAGGACGACGTCCGCCAATCAGCGCAGGGTAACTTTTTCGCCAGCTGGCAGCGCAGCCAATAAGCAGGGACACCCGGATTCCGCGAAAAGATTTCACGACCAGTTTTATTTCGTAACAGCTTGGCTCAGATCACATTTCTTGATTGGCTGATCTAGGTGCTATGCGTCTTAAGTGTGTGCTCGCGAATCACATACGTACAGGATCGGAGTTGCCTAATTATGATTGGCCAACCAAGTTAAGAAAAAGTCTTCTCATAAAGACTCCTGGCCAATAAGTAAATGGAAACTGTTGGTACACCGGTAGGCTATTGAAGTCAAACACGTGCAGAAAACTTTTCGCTGAATTCGGGTGTTCCTACCAATAAGGACTCATCGTAGCAAGCAATATCCAATCAGCGTACGGGTGCACCCAGATCATAGGAGCTAGCACGACATAGAAACCCTGTATACATATCTGCTCTGTGGCATGGGCCGGTGCTCTGGGAGCTGTTTGCAGCCGTCGTGTTTCCGTGACGTCACAGCTGAGGGCGCTGCAGTCGCACCGTGAAGCGCTGTGATGGATGTGTTCAGCAGCCCCGGGCAACATCACTCAATTTAACACGCTACACTGTTACCATTGCGAAGTACAGTAACACTGTCGCTTCCTTGCATTTCCACCCTCCAGCCTTACGGTTGAAGTAAAGCAACTGCCTGTGGAGCATTGCACATCACTCTACAATGTAAAGCACTCATAAACTATTAATACAGACGCCATAAAATTGACAGAAAAGTGTGATTTATGCTGTACATGAAAGAAGAATGTATATATTTTACAAGGTTATGAAATATTTTACTACAATATATTTTTTAAATTAAACAAATTAATAAATCAACAGAGTTCGCATTTTTAACCAAATATAAGCTCATTTCCGTTGATGATGCTTTGGAAAGCATAATTTACAATAAAATCTTCTTCGTGAAAACTCGTCATAATATTTTCTGTGATCATGTGTAATAAAATTGTATTAATAATATATCATCAATTATATAATTTACTTCATTTACGTCTGTTTCGGCCATTAATGTTTGTGACAAATGGACGCACATAAAAAAATTATAAACATTATTTTATACATTTTTATTACAATTTTTCTTACACGCAATTATAGTACACATTATGACGATATTCCATGATGGAGATTTTCATACTTTCTGAAGCATCCAGAATGAACATATTCTTAAAGTTAGTTAAAAATACAGAATATTTTAATCGATTTTTTTACATTGAAAAGTAAGTTTTAGTAAAGTATTTTATATTGTGCAAAATATATAAATTCTTTTTTTGTTGTACAACATAAATCGCACTTTTCTGACAATTTTTATGGTGTCTGTACTAGTTTTATTTATGAGTTCTTCACGCTCTATAGTCGGATGCAGTGCTCCATTTGCTGGTAGGCCCGTAGGATATTGAAATGTAGTATTCGGGTGTTCCTGCAAATACCTATTTACCCAGACAGCCTGCATAGCATAACAAGCTAGAGGAAAAAGGTTTATTAATTTACCGCTTAACGTACATTTAATTTTTCGTTTCAAGTGTTGCAAAAAGAAGAAAATTTTTGTGTGATAAATACTTCCGAATTCCATATAATACCTGACACTTTGGAACCTATGGAAAGGATTTCAGTAGATCCATTACACAAGAAACAACCATACAATATTTGGTACGTTAGCAGAAACCTATATCATTGCCCAGGGAAAGGCGATGCCTGAACTAGTACTACCTTCTGGATCTGAACAATGCCGACCATGATTTCATCTATTCTGCAAACGTGAACAAGTATACTCGGGATAATATATAAACCCGTTCAGTCCCAGTGTCCATGACCGAGGACACGTTGCTCATAAAGGATATTTATGGAGTTACTGTACACAACAAGGAATCACCTGCCAGTGTTTTAAGCTTCTTCGTTCCGAGTAATCTGATATGATGAAGTTTCAGCGCCTCTCCTCTGTGAATGGTTGATACTGACGTCAGGGTCACACAGCACTTTGATCATTGGTTACTGGAAACACGCCCATTATAAGTACAGTGTACATCATAAAATTAACACATTGAGGTCTGCACACATTCACTGACACTTAAGACAGATTAGAATCACCAATATCCACTGCTGCAAGAACACAGGTTCTGTTGGTGTGTGTGTTAGAACTCACCATCGTCCTATTGGTCCATACCACACCGGACCCCTACCTGTACTTTATAGCGTTCATTATTGGCCGATCATCAACCAATGGATAGCAGAGCTGGTAATTGACCCAATAAAATGTCTTTTATCGTATAAAAGGGTTTACGATCAACCATGTCCCTTTGAGGGGCTTTAAAAAAATACATTCTATCATTAGCGATATTATTTTTACTGCGCTGTGATGTTCTTCTGAGCTCATGTTAAACACTAGTCTCAATAAAGACTGCACATCCATGCTAGTTTTGTTCTGAACAACAAATAAATTTTCTAATTTGCTTTACTCGAGCTACACTCGAACATAGTCTACAAAGCATTAAACGGCTGCAACACTTGAGCTCGGATATTGATTGGGGATTGAAATGAATAAGGGATTAATTCACATTTTATATATTGATAGAGTCCCGAGTATTTCGCGAATTCGTTCGTTACCGAGGAAGACTTCAAACACTTGTCCTTTTCTACTACTGCTGTGATCGGACCGTAGTTATTTAGACACGCCCCGTTTAAGTGTGAGCCAGCAGTAACCAGGAAGCAGTATTGTGCGTGAGTGTAGTACAGTTCTGTACGAAGGCCTCACTTGATCGCAGCAGCCAATAAGCAAACGATAGTGTCTTGAGTGCGTAGAGAATTGTCAAGTATAGCCTGCTGCTAAATCAGTCCGCGAAATAATCGGAGCTCTATATATTGAATTTTAATTTCAAGCAGAGTACTTAAGTACGTGTATCTAACTTTAGGCTCTTTGTTTCAGGTGCCGTGGAGCAACTGGATGCCATTAATAAAGCAGGAATGTTCCGGCACAATGCTCTGAATACAGCAAAACATGTGTATTACACTTGCTGCAGGTGAGTGACAAAATCTCGTCATTCTTGCTTTTTTATTTTTATTTTTTTAAATAAAGTCGTATTGTCATGTATATATCTGTATTACAACCAGAATATTTTATTTGTGTTTATAATATAGCTACGGTTGTTTTAAAAGACGCTCTCCATCTTTTTTTGGATGGAATGTCATGCTATCCTTTTTCCAGTTAATCAGTAAGTAAAATAATGTTATCCGTTGAGTCTAATTAAAAAATCCTTAAGAGAAGTATGAATTGAAACATTTTCTGTGAAATCGTTGTTTGCAGGAATGCGCGTATGTCGGTAAATTTAATATTCTGGAAATACAATTTATTGCCAGAAATAAAATAAAAAACACACATAAATATGCCCATTTTAAAAATAGTTTTATCATATTGATTGTATTCATGGAGAAAATAAGATTGGTGAAAATGGTCCCATATGGCATTTTTAAATCTTACCTATGCAGTTTCCTTAAGCGGTAAGATAACAGTACGACTATAAGCCTAAGTCATTCACGGTTAATGCATACTTTTCTGAAGCCCTGCTAAAATTCTACTTTTGGTTACCGATTACGTATCCTTCCGCTACGTATAAACATAAATACTGCCATGTGACTAATGCGTTTTAACTGCCACAATGCTTTGTTTACTGTTTTCGACAGTCCAAATAATTCTTTCATATTTCAAATACCATTTCGTACAAATGTTCACAATTTAGACCTGTAACCATATTTGAGTCACTTTTATGACTTTTTAACAACGTCTGTATTGTCGATAGTTCTTATGGTTATTATTTTACATTGTAAGCATTTTTATTATACGCAGCATAGCACATTACACGTAATACTCATTAATATTTTGCCGCGACTGTGTTTAACCCCTTTAAAACTGCGGTAAGAAGGAACTGTGGTATTTAACCTCTTGTTATTGATAAATGTTGGATTATTACTTTAAAAGGACGACCTCAGTTGGAATAAATATTAAATCGAAGGAACAACTAGTCCGACGAAAAGACACAGTAAATACAAGTACACAACTCGTGTCGCTTATATTTTGTACGTATAGTCCATTTACGGTTTCTTCGGATGTTTGGAAACGAACTTTTGAAAAATCTTCTTAGGAGTAACGTGTTAATCTGTTTTACCAATAAAACTTGTATACCACAAATATATAACACTGTGATTAAATTTAAACCAGTGTATTCTTGAATAAATGAAACTGTAAACTAGTGTTTTCTATAGCTTGTAATAATTACTTAATATGAAACATGAATTAAAAACAGTGAGATGTGTTGGCAACGGCTAGTAATAAATAGTTCATAGTTAAAATATTGTTTTAACCTAGTTGTATGGTAGGATATTTGTAAATCAAATGTTGCCTATTGATATATTTGAATTTTTAGGTAGCACTGAAGGAAACATATTTCATTGTTACAGCTAAAAAATACCGGCGTAAAATACCGGCGTAAATTACCGTGCGTAGGCCCTAGTGACATGGTGTTTTTTTTTTTTTTTTCGTCCCAAGAAGAAAATTCAATTGTCGGGGCAGAGCTTGTCGCTCTCTCTTTATCTGTATATCTTTCTATCTCTCGGGAATTTTCGCAGTGCTTGTAGTGCCAGAGAAATTGTACGTACATGTTCCCAATTTTACCATATTTTTATACATATTACACCAAAAATAATGATTTTTGAATTTGTAATTTACAACTGAAACGAGATTTTATTGTTTGAACTTATTATAATACTAGGGGTTAGCCTGTGACCGTTTTTTTTTTGTATTGTCACGGGACTAGATAATTTTTATCATGTTAGAAAATTTGCTTATCATGCAGAGACTGAAAAAAAATATTGCATAGATATATGTAGGTAATATTGAAATGATTTGAAATTAACTCAACATTGAAGCGATTGCGGTCCAGTTTGGTATTTCTCTATCAACTTTGCCACTGCGGCCCCACTTAACATAGCTCTGTCCACTGAGCCACTAAGGCCCCACTTGGACTTTCTCTATCCACTGAGCTACTGGGGCCCCACTTTATATATATATATCCACTTGGTCACTGCGCCACACTTGATATAGTTCTATCCACTGAGCCACTGCGGCTCCACTTGGAATATCTCTACTAAGGTTCCACTTGGAATCGCTCTATCCACTGAGACGCTGTGGCCCCACTTGATATATATATATATATATATATATATATATCTCACAACTTAATTTCAGGACAAGATATATTTCAAACGCGTGTACACTGAAGTCACCTATGCAATTGGATCAGAGTTTATTAGACACGCCCTGGATGACTCTGTGCCAATAGCCGACTTGCAAGGGAACAAGAAGCGAATACTGTGCTGTCAAATGTGGGGTGACACTGGGACAACAGCCAATGAACAAACATCTGAGGTTTGACTATACAAAGGATTGTGGAGTCTAGCATGAAGGTCATTGAACTCGTGAAATCCTCCTATCCCTGGGTATAACGTGAAGTGATAGTGTCTGTAATGATAAGAAATTTAAATGTTCAACGACAGGTTTAAAACTGCGTGTGTTCTTGTAAGCAAGATATTTGCGCGTAACGGCTATTGTTAAATGATTAAACACGCACACGCAGTAGATAGGACCAGTGAGATCGCCGCTATAACTGGCGTGGATTGTAGTGCATGTTCATCGTACAGTTGTGTACAGTTCCTGGCATGTGTGTGAGTTTGATAACCGAATAACGCTGTGCTGTATCATTCTTTAAATCCGTATTTCTTTTAACATACTAATAGTGCAACAAATCAATTGGCCAGAGAGATATTTAAAAAATCCCTTCCCCTCTCATAGTAGCTCCACCCCCTTTACTTGGACCAGGGGCCGCTGTGACTGAGCGGTTAGACCGCTCGCCTCCCACCATGGCGAACCAGGTTCAGTCCCCGGCCAGGTCACAAGTTGGAATCGCGCCGGACGATGCCGCTGACCAGCGGGTTTTTCTCTCGGAGATCTTTCGTTTCCCCCGCACTTGCATTCCGGTGCTGCTCCATTCTCACCTCATCTCACCCTTATCGGCTCTCAAGACCTCGTTGTTAAGAGCCGCCCAAATCTCTCGACACCCGGTGGAGAGAAACGGCGAAACGTAAACATGGAAATTGGTGCACAACGAGACCTTTCGATAGCCATTAAACAAACCCATTTATTAAAGTCGAGACGTGGTATCACAGTGTTATTCTATCCCTATTATAAAACATGTTTTTTAAAAATATTATCTTGCATAGCGAATTCTTTATGGAGTTCATGGAAAGCTCGCAGGCTTAGCTGTGGTGTCGGTCAAATTCCTCTCCGTTTGAACATATTATCACAAAGAGGTGGTCTTTGCCCGTTTAACGTGTAGTTGCTTTGTGAATTACGGTCAGGGAGCAGTTTAGGGGTGGTATAATTTTGTGGGAACTTAACTTATACTTCACAACTAATTTAGTTTCTCCCTTTATGTGCTACGGTTAACTGGAGGGATAGTTAGACAACTGAGGAGAAGCGGGAAGGTGCATATTAAAGGATTTTCACGGCCTTTCGCCTGGGTGCGGAGCAAAACTTTGAACAAATATTATAGTTTTCCCTCGCGGTATTTCCACACTTTCTGAACAAAACATTATTTGGAAAATAGCTATAGATTTTCTGATTAAATCCTACGTCTCGCGCCCTTTACACTTGCGCTCACGTAAGCGAAGCTTTTTTTCTTTTTCCTTTGGTTAAAAATATTTCGTTTTCATTTTTTTTGTAAAAGAGAGAGGAAAAGGCGTGTTGGTACACTGAGAGAAAATCGAACAAAATATTGGTTTGTATAGCACCAAATATATATTTAGTTGCCCTAACAAAATATACTGTTGAGCAAACAAAATTTGGAAAGCAACCAAATTTCTTTTGTTTGGCAAACAAAATATATGTTCAAATAAACAAAATCTCTGTGTTGGGCCAAAAAAAATTGGACTGTCAACTAAATATTTTGTTTGTATTTTTGTGACAATTAGGATAGTAACTGTGTTTGTTATTGCATCTATTGATGCTTAACAATCATATAAACACATCAATAAAACAATGCAACACGAAACTGTCAAGTAAGCTGTAAAATTTGAAATATTTATTTGCACACGTCGATCAATATTTGCAGTATATCAATTTAAAAGCTTTCCGGCGTCATCAGTTGTCACATTATCTGAGAATACTATGGCGTAGCGTACAGACGCAGGTGATCTAGGTTCGAAACTCGGGGGAACTTGTAATTTTTTTATATCGGCCCAAACTGTTTAATGTGCATGCAGCGAAACAAATCTTTAGTCGCACCAACCAAATCTTACAGTTTGGGGCAACCGAATGAGAACAACAAAATATTTTGGTTTCAGAAACAAAACATTTCATTGCCGCTATACAAACAAGTAATTTGGTTGCACCAAACAAATCTTGTTTCATTCAACAAAACCTTTTTTCTCAGTGTAATGACTAGACCCACATGTTTTTTTGCGAAAAGATTCCAAGACTAGTTGTATTGCAAAACACCTTAGTTTATAACCAATTTCGTCGTTGGGGGATCTCAAATATCACAAGTCTTACATGTCTACAGTCTGCTAGCCATTCACAGACATACACTGTCGCGGTAACTTAAGTATGATAGGCCCAGTTGAGTAGAATATTTATTCTCGCACATATGTGGAAATGTATACGAACAAGTTGAAGTCTAGCCCCCACATAAATATTTTCGCGGAAACCAGGGGCCCTAGAAATGGCTAGGGGTAGTAAAATTTCGCGACAAGATTTCAAGACAAGTTATATTTAAAAACACTGTAGGGTCGTTTAGGTATCTTGATTGGCCGAATTGCTTTTTGACACGTGTTATCTGCCTGCACATGAATCACGTAGGAGCCGTGACGATGTTGCCGAATGCTGAGTGGCCCGGGCAAATAAGTAAACGCCTTCTCAAGCAGACAGTGACCAATGGCAGTAGACAAACATGCTGTTGGGTGCTTATAGTATTGAATTCTACTGTGCACTCATATTTTTTCGCGAAAAATCACTAGCTATAGTAATGGCTAGAGACCTGCAAAATTCGCGTTATTATTTGGGCACAAGTAAAACTTTAAACACGTGTACCTTTGCAATACGTTTGTCATTGGATCAGACTTAATCTGATGCGACCTAGGTAACTCTGCGCCAATAAATGAACACTTCACAACTGTGTGCCCCAATCACGTGCAGTTCAATCAGAAGGGCGTGGCTTCACATCTATGCAGCAGCCAATGGAGGAACGACGCTGGCTCCAGTGCACACATTACTGTGAAGTCTAGCCTGGTGCCGAATAATAACGCGAATTTTGTATGTCTCTTAGTAATGGCTATTGAGAAACAGTTCCTTGGTATGATTAAACTGCGATATTTACGTAATTTGTAAAGTAAACCTTCCTGGTAACCATATTCTGATTTTTTTTTTAGGAATACGATGTCGCAGAGTACTTAAACATACAGAGGCGAAACAGCCGCTTCCTCCACGAACTCCAACAGCACACACAAGCAAATTGGCGTCACATGGAGCGCTGTTCGCCAATCATAGCCTGGTAACTCACGTCGTAGCCAACCAGACACAAGGCTCGTTCTCAAAGCCTCGCACAGGCAATCAAAGAACGAGTACACCGACATCAAAAGAAACTCCACATAATTTTGACTCTGGTTGGTTGTACAGAAACGAGCACAGTTCTGAAAAAAAATATAATTTTTTCGTTGGAACTCTTAATATTACATTTTATGTATGCCTGAAAGAGATATTCAATACGTGGTTAGTAACCAGACTTCACGCGATTAAGGGTGGATTGTTTTATATTTGTACGAAATGTTGTTCAGCTTGTAGACATTACTCTCGAGTAAAGGCTGTTCACGATAAAGTGAGAACTTTTGAAATCAACCTTAGAAAAAAATCACTGCCCCTACCTGCATATGTTTTTAACGGGCGCACTGAGTGACATGCGCTCAGTATAGTTGGTAACAATGTATGGGAAGTAGTTGTACCTTACCGACAAATAAAAAGTGTTAGGCGACCATTTCTGATAACTTGAATTATTTATTTCGCTTTCTGGTTCTTTTTTGCATGGAAGTGTAAAAATGAGCAGATTTCTTAAATATTTACTTTTCTAATATTTTCACAGTTTTAATTCACCGATGCATGAATAAAGTTATGAGTTCCGTTGCAGTGTTAATCTTACATAAGGCGGAAGAATACACAACCTGGATACACGGAGATCTTAAGCAGGGCTTTCAAGAGTGCTCACTATACCGTGAACAGTATATAGGGGCACATATTTTTTGCGAAAAGATTTCAGAATAAGTTGTATCCAACGCAATTTAGTTCATAAACTTTTTTCGCGATTGGATCATTTGAATTGTTACGCGTCTTATCTGTCTGTCCGCGAATGATAGACGGTCATTACTGGAGAAACAGAATTCTTATTGGCTCTCTCACGTAACATAGTGTAATCACACAAATACAAGCGGCCAATAGTCAATTGCATACAGGACATTTAAATATAGCTTCCGCATAAATATTTCCTCTAAAAACAGGTGGCCCTACTTTCGAGTACTATTTCTTTCGCGCGAAAAAAATAATTTTGACACTATATTCTTTCACACAATGTCCTGTCAAAATCACAGTTTTAATGTTTTTCATATGTACAAATAATAAGAATAAATTCACTTAACGTTATGACTATAGAGCCCCGAGTATTTCGCGGATTGCTAAGCTAGACAGCCCTCTATACACTCGAGACACTATGTTTTGGTTATTGGTTGCAGTGATCAAGTGAGGCTTCTGTACAGAACTGTTTAGCATTCAACCACACCACTGCTTCCTGCTTATTACTGGCCGACATTTAAACGGGGCGTGTCTAAGCAACTGTCTTCCAATCACAACAGTAGGAGAAAAAGACAAGCGTTGGAGTCTACCTCGCCTCGGAATGAATTCACGATATACTTGTGGCTCTAGTAATGAGATCGCTGGCATTGAAATAAGATACCTAGGGACACCCGAATTTCGCGAAAAGATTTCTCCACTAGTTGTATTTCAAAACACTTACGCTGATATTCACTTGCGTGGTTGGACGATGTACTTGCCACACATATAAGATATCTGCCCTCGAATCACAGGGCTTCCATTAACAGAATAACTTAATTCTCACTGGCCAGTCAAGAAAGAGAACGTCTTCTCACTAAGGCATGCAACCAATAGGCTGAGGAACATTGCTACAGTTCAGTGCACTATTGAAATATATCCCTGGGCGGAAATATTTTCGCGAAATTCAGGTGTCCCTAAAGATACCACGTGTTACTTCAATAAATCTTTAAAATAACACTATGAAATGCTTTAGTAATTTTTAAAAGTTGCTTAAAATGGGGAAATTTTTGCACGTTTTTTTATTTGTGGCGTGAGTGAAGAAATATCGACGGCTCTTAACATTGAGGTCTTGGGAACAAATTGGATTTTTTTTTTTTTTTTTTTTTTTTTTTTTTTTTTTTTTTTTTTTTTTTTTTTTTTTTTTTTAGACGCAACATTTCAGCCATCCTTATTAAATCCTGTAAAAGATTTTGTTTATTTATCTGTAAATCCGAAAAACACTAAAAATTGTTATTTTGACACGCCACGATGTAAAAACTGATCGATCTACAATTCTTTTACCGCCAAGAAAGAGTACTTACCAGTGCTTTGTAGATGTGAACGTTGTTTCGTGCAAGTACAAAAATAATGCCTTTTTTTTTTTTTTTTTTTTTTGGTGTCCAGCTTTTTTTAAGTCTTTAACTCGGTCCCACGGCACCATAGCTCTGGAAATTTCCATCATCGTCGCGCGGTAGACACAACCTTGCTGCTAATGTAATTTTTTTATGTTCTTTCCATATTCCGTTGCTGTTTCGCCCAGTCCTCATTATAACGCAATTTACGGTAAAGAGAGCACTTTTTGAAGCCCTCTCATTTGGAATAATAGTCAATAAATAATTTATATTTCAGCCTTAGACGTTAAATGTTTGAGTCTGGCGAAATATATACACTCTGCTTATTACTTGCATGGCAATTTTTATTTTTAAAAATTGGTGAAAGGATAAAAATGCTTGATAGGCGAAAAGTATCTAGGGGCTCAAAACTGCCAATTTTACTGTGAACGGCCTATATCTAGGACCACCTATTTTTCGCCGAAAGATTTGCGCTCTGGCTAGACGTCAATATCCTACGTGCACAGCTGCATCTTTTCTTTTGCTACTGGCCGCTGCTATAGTTGCTTGAGCCAATCAGAATTAAGTTTCTCCTATACTGACCGTCCGTTACTGGCGGGCGGGCAAATGATCAAATCACGTATGTGGTTCCGAACAAAAGTTCATTGGAACACAACTTGTCCTGAAATCTTTTCGTGAAGAACAGCTACCCTTACCTATATCTAGAGATAGGAAAATTTCGCGAGTTCAATTACCTTTATGCAAGACTCCATAATCCTTTGTATAGTCAAACCTCAGATGTTTGTTCATTGACTGTTGCCCCAGTGTTACCCCACATTTGACAGTACATGATTCACTTCTTGTTCCCTTGCAAGTCGGCTATTGGCGCAGAGATGTCCAGGGCGTGTCTAATAAACTCCGATCCAATTGCATAGGTGACTTCAGTGTACAGGCGTTTCAAATCTATCTTGTCCTGAAATTAAGTCGTGAATCTTTCCTATCCCTACCTATATCTCACTCCTACGATTCTTGAGTGAGACTTTCTGGAAAAGACAATTCTGCTCCTCCAATCGTTTGTCGACAGGTAGGGAGACGTGATTTCTGTAGAAAGAATTCCACGGAAGGCATATTTCAATATCCTGCTATCGCACTGCAGTTTTTCTCCTGCTGTTCGCCTCGTGCCTTCGTCGGATTTTGTGCGGTGTTCGAATTGGCCAATGAGAATTAAGTTACTGCGGTACTGATCGTATGTGGTTCGCGAGCGCAGACACATAAGGCGCGCATCAGTTGAAACCATCCAATAGCGGAAGTGGATGTGAGTTTAAAACCATGATTTCCCATTTCTACAGATTTTGCGAGAAGTAATTTTTCAAACCCAAATGGGAGCCGATGTTTAAAATCGCTGTAGCCATTTTGATACAAATTGTTTTTATTATGTAGTCTAAATTTTTCAAAGCAAAAAAAGGTATGATTTTACTTAATGAATTAACAAAAATGTTGTTTATTTAACGATTACTTAATATTATACAACTTTATGTTGAAAAAATTAGACTACATAATAAAAACAATTTATAACAATATTGGCTCATGTTTGTGTTTAAAAAATTAAGTCTCGCAAAAGCTGTATAAATGGGATATCATGGTCTTAGTGTATTGAAATATAACTTTACAATAATTATTTTCGAGAAAATAGGGGCCACAGTGGCTGAGCGGTTAAATTGCTTACCCCCCCCCCCCCACCAAGGCGAATTGGGTTCAATGCTCGGCCGGTCCACTCCGGATTTTTGCGAGTTGGAATCGTGCCGGACGATGCCGGTAGTCGGCGGCTTTTCTCGGGGATATCCAGTTTCCCTCGCCCCTTTCATTCCGGGGCTACTCCATACTCACCTCACTTCACCCGCATCGGCTCTCAAGACCTCTCTGTTGAGAGTCACCCAAATATCTTCACTCGCTCACTGACTTTTCGAGAAAATGGAGCTGCCGTAGTTATCGACCTCCGTCCAGCGCCAAAATCGCCTGAGCACTTCCGAGTTGACTCTCGGCCTCCAAGTTTTCACTTCCACTACAGCTGGGCTTCGCCGAGCGAGAGATCCGGGAAGGTTGCTCTTGCCTGGCTTGTTGTGCGGTGTAATCCCCGGGGAGGAGCCCGAGGAGAGTGATAATATTCATGAAGCGGAATTGGCGCCGGCCGAACCTCGGGTTCTTGTCGCTCCGCACCTGAGTCTGGCCCTGTAACCCCTCCCCGTTGCTCATCGACCTCTCGTTAAGGCTCCACGTAGTTTGTCATCGCTCCACCGCCTACTCAGAGCTTTTAAGTGCGTGTGAATCTCATAGGCAGGACCAACTGTTTTACGCGAGAAGATATCAGGACCACTTGTACTCTAAAACACTATAGCACAGATCAACTTTTGTGATACGATGATTTTAGCTGTCACGTATTGCAGATGTCTGCCCGCGAATCACGGACATACATTGTCTATGTTACTTCTGATTGGCCCAGTCAGGTAAGGAACTGTCTACCTACAAAAAACACGTGGCCAATAACCAAATGAAAACTGCACGTATGCCATAGGACACTGTAGTATAACCTTCGCGTGATTCTTTTCATGAAAAACAGGCGGGTTAACTCATAAGCAAGCTAGCTATAAGGGCGACACTGACACGCGCGCCTAGTGCCCCGTCACTCCTACGCGCAAGGCGATTAACTGGCGTGCTTTTTTTCCGTCGTACTGAATCTACCAACGGGACTTGACGCGGTGACCCTATCTGTTTATTGTTTGGAAGACAATATAGTGAAGCTCTCTATAATTAGGGGTAGTGAAATTTCGCGAAAAGATTTCAAGACTAGTTACATTTCAAAACACTGTGCGGACGTTTTCGTATCTTGATTGGCTGAATTACTTTTTGACTCGTGTTAGCTGTCTGCACACTAATCACGTCGGAGCCGAGCCAGTGTTGCCGGATTGTGAGTGGCCCAGCCGAAAAGGAAACGGCTTTTCAAGCAGACAACAACCAATGGCAATAGACAAGCTACTTTTGGTTTCTTATAGTATTGAAGTCTACCGTGTACTCGTATTTTATCGCAAAAAATCACCATCTCTACCTGTAGTTGTTTCCAATGTTTCCTACCAGTATGGCCCACGATGGTGTAGAGAGTGGTTAGTCTACTCGCCTCCCACCAAGGTGAACCGGGTTCAATCTCCGGCCGGGTCACCAGATTTCCGCAAGTGGGAATCGTGCCGGACGATGCCGCTGGTCGGCAGGTTTCCTTGGGGATTTCCTCTACCCCCCCCCCCCCCAACTAACATTCCGGCATTGCTCCATACTCACCTCACTTCGCCTTCATTGGCTCTCAGCACATCGATGTTAACGGCCGTCCATATCTCTCCACTCCACTCTACTCCAGCCAGTATACTATGAAATACAGCAGTGTGAAAAATACGTTATTTTTATGTTTGACGGCATTTATAACATGCGGGTTTTATTGAGAGTTTTATTCGTACCTCGTTTGAAGTGCGTTTTATTTTCCTACCTCGGTATATGAAGAGGTCACGTGTATTGGTTTCATTTAAGGTGGCCGCCTGGTTGAAGGAATTTTGCATGTCTGAGGCCTAAAAGCGTGGGAGCGCTAGGGGCGACCGAGACATGCGCATCAACTCTCTCATCGCCTCAACGCGCAAAGCACTGAACTGGAGTGCAGTCTTACCATCGATAACGCGCGTATATGAGTCTTTCAGAGGAGACCCTACCATTTTATGACGCAATAATAAAAATTAAGGCTTGGTGCACGTTCCTGTACCTTTTTGTGATGCTTTTGAACCGGACTGTTCATACCTAAAAATGACCGTGAAAACACCCGTTTGATCCATTTTCACTACTTATACGAAAACATGCTTTAGAGAGAAATGGAGGAACTGCAAAACATATGCAGACGAGTGACGTTTCTTAAATACTATTCGTAAGCAGACGTCACTCAAACACGTTGGACGGTTTTTTAATAAAACGTTTTCTGCTGGAGTTGTGCACACCGTTCGACGACCTATCCAGACGGCCTTCCACCTTAAACAACGCAGGTTTCAAACACTCTGCAACGTAAGTCAGGCGCCAGGTTGGCGGCACCCGTAAGGGGGAAAGTTGGACGCCATTTTAAATTTATATATTTTTTTCTCCAATGTTTTTATGCCCACCAAGAGAAATTCCGGGCCCCTTAACAATGCGTGCTATGGGCCCTTCTAACCTCTCCCCGCCAAAAAGCGACCATTTACATCAACATAAAATGTCCTCATCCATCCAAAAATAGTTAATAAGTTTTGAGTGCCGAAATTAGATTACGTAATACTTCTGTTTATAAATAAACATTTACGGGCCCCTTCCACCAATGCGACGGGTTCAATCCTCGGCCAGGTCACCGGATTTTCGGAAATGGGAATCGTGCCGGACGATGCCGTTGGTCGGCGGGTTTTCTCGGGGATCTCCCGTTTTCCCCACCCCTTCATTCCGGCACGACTCCCTATTCACTTCAACCACCCTCATCGGCTGTCAAGACCTCGTTGTTAAGAGCCGCCCAAATCTCTTCACTCACTCATTTAGAGGCTCCTGAGCATTGAACCACCTCCCTCCCCACCCCTTTTCCCCATCTTAACGGGACTGGTTAGGGCATAGGACATTATTTAATTATATTTTAGAGATTATTGATGCTTGACTTGTTGTGCTTCACTCACGTCTGTAGGAATACATATTTATTCCAAATGACAAATAAATGTGGGTGCAGCACTGATATTACAATTATTCAATCATCTCAACACATTGTTGAAGAAATGTTGGTAATCTTCCTAAACTGTAATGCACGTATTTAACATATACATAGTATGGAAATAAAATTACAGATTTTCAAATTTAGGAACGTGTAGTGCCGCTACTATACAAGTTCGGAACTTCCGTACACATTTGACACTTTCTAGAGCCACCCTATGAATGCTATCATGGGAGTCTAGGGAAACAATTACCATTCCCACTTTCTCATGATATGATATGTATACAGTTACATGGGAAATATGCGAACTAGTTGGTTCACGGTAAAGTGCACACTTTTGAAATCGACCTTTGAAAAATGTCACTGCCTATGCCTGCATTCATTTTAATGGACACTCTACCTGCCATTCGCCCAGTAAAGTTGGCAACGAATGAAAGAAAGTTGTTTCATGTCTCAACGTTGAATTGAAGATGTCACGTAAATATTTGTGAATACCGAAATTATTCATTTTGCTTTCTATTTTCTTGATGCATGTAAGCGTAATAATTAGCTAATTAATTCGTCAAATATATACTTTTATAATTATTTCACCTGCTCTTTTGACCGAAGCATGAATATAATGATCACTGTGCCACTTTAAAAGGTAATTTTAATTTCTTGTTCTACCTTACAACTTAACAGGCACAATTAATTTCACAAATCAGTTATAAAAACGGATTGTCTATATAATACTATCAACATACATGTCTGAAAACAACAAACTAGTAGTTTTCCTTGTTTAAATTTTAAAAAAAAATCGCATTGTAAAATGTATTAATATAGAATTTTTGAAAGTGAAAGATTATATATTTTATTTAAATTTCTAGATGCCACGAATATCATAATAAAAAAATTACCTATTCATGTTTAGTGTTGGTTACACTATTCGCTGATAAAAGTTATGTTTGCCGGATCAAATAGCTGACAATGGTGTTGCTAGTACGCAGGTACAATTTCGACACACTGCAAAATAAACCTAAATACAGAAAATATAAGTAAATGTTATGTTACTAAACGTATATTCAAAAGGGAGGAAATTTACTTTCCCTTGTTGGGAGTGTGTACAGGAATGAAGTTGGGGAGAAAATCCAGAAGGAGGGAGATCGCCGTTCCACCCCCATAATTTCGAACACTGCTCCACCCACTAACACAAAATATTCCAGCACTGATACTGTCGCGAACTCCAGCCGCCATATGGAGTCACTTCCCAGCAACATGGAGGAACACTGGTCGCCAATCAGCGCATGGTAAATACACTGAGAGAAAATCGAACAAAATATCGGTTTGTATAGGGCCAAATGTATATTCAGTTGCACTAACAAAATATATTGTTGAACAAACAAAATTTGGAACGCAACATAATTACGTTTGTTCGTTTATCAAAATATATGTTTGAATAAACAAGATCTCTGTGTTGGAGCAAAAAAATGAGCTTGTCAACTAAATATTTTGTTGAATCAATTGTATATATTGGTTTGGTCAGTCATTTGACTGCCTCCGTGCGAAAATACAGCTCGAGAGTTTGTTTGTATTTTTTCTGACAATTAGGATAGTAATCGTGTTCGTTAGTGCGTCTATTGATGCTTAACAATCGTATAAACGGATAAATAAAACAATGCAACAATAAACTGATAATTAAAGCTGTAAAATTTTAAATATTTGTTTGCACACGTTGTCCAATATTGCAGTATCAGTTATCAGTTGTCACATGAGCGGAGATTACTAAGGCGTAGCGCTCGGACGCAGGCGATCTAGGTTCGAAACTCGGCCGAACGTGTGAAGTTTTTTTATGTCAGCCCAAACTGTGTAATGTACGTGTGGCCAAACAAATCTTTAGTTACGCTAACCAAATCCTACAGTTCGGGGCAACCAAATGAGAACAACAAAATAATTTGGTTTCAGCAACGAAATATTTCATTGGCCCCTATATATACAAATAATTTGGTTGCACTCCAGCAAATCTTGTTCGATTCAACAAAACTTTTTTCTCAGTGTGACCTACAAGCTAACAGCAACCAATAAGAAGGGATCGGAAAATTTCGCGAGTTCAATGACCTGTAGGCTGGACTCCTCAGTCCTCTGCATACTGGAGCCTCACAGCTGTGCGTTCATTGGCTGTTGCCCCACACCTGGTTGTTATAGGATTCACAAGGTGTTACCTTGAATGTCTGCTATTGGCTCAGAGGCATGCAGGGCGAGTCTAATAAACTGTGATCCAATCGCGAAGGTGATTTCGCTATATATGCTTTTGACATCTATCTTGTCCCGAAATGAACTCGCGAAATTTTCCTATCCGTGCCAATAAGCCCGTGCCAGAGCCTTGCAAAGCATGTTGACCGCGCCGCTATATTCAACTTCTGTATATACTCCATTCTATGATTCTTCCAATATTTCTGAAGCCCTGCTAATGTTCTACTTCCGAGATATTACTCCGCTTCGTTTAAACACAGCTTAACCAAGTCTAGAAAATTACGGCAGAGGGACAGTGTATTCGTGCGCACTCATTGCAATAGTATTTTGCATAAGAACTATTTATTACTTGGTATTTTCTTACCATTTTTATTAATATTAATTATAAATGAAATGTTATAATTTATGCATAAGTAGAGAGACATGCAAAATTCGCGTTATTATTCGGCACCAGGCTAAACTTAACAGTACTGCCTCTACTGGAGCCAGCGTCGTTTCTACATTGGCTGCTGCATATATGAGAAGCCACGCCCTTCTGATTGAACTGCACGTGATTGGGGCACACAGTTGTGAAGTGTTCATTTATTGGCCTAGAGTTACCTAGGTCGTGTCAGATTAAGTATGATTCAATGACAAACGCATTGCAAAGGTACACGTGTTTAAAATTTAACTTCTCCCCAAATAATAACGCGAATTTTGCAGGTCTCTATGTGTGTGTGTGTGTGTGTGTGTGTGTGTGTGTGTGTGTGTGTGTGTGTGTGTGTGTGTGTGTGTGTGTGTATATATATATATATGAACCAAAACTAAGGTACTTTTATGTTAGTACGATATTACAACGCCTGTGATACATTATTGGAGACATGAAAAATTCGCAAGTTAATGGCTTGCATGCTAGACTCTATAGTCTTTTGTACAAATTTGCTGATATTAATTGCACATTGGTTGTCTGTTGTCACATTGGAAGGCGACGATTGGGCCAGCTTTCTTGAGGTGGTGTCAAAAAACGTGAGGACCAATGGCTAAAAATATATAAATACACATTCTAGCTTGTCTCAAAATGAACTCGCGAATTCTTCAGTTCTCTATACACGACATATTTAGGGGGGAAAATCGAACAACATCATAAATGGGGTGATTTTTCGAAGGTTTGATTGGAAAAGTGTGAAGAAACGGGGAATAGACTATAGACAACTATACTGCGTGAGCGGCGGTATCCTGTTGCCGGGGCGCTCGCTCAGAGATATACGACAGTCGCAGCCCTTCAGGGCAAGAGAAGGGCGAATGGGCTCTAGGGTTGCGAATATCACCGCAGACCTCCCTCGCCCGCTACAGTACAGCCCGGAGTGTCAATAACAACACCGCGCGAGAGGTCGGCCCATATACTCGCTCGTGGGATGTGCCAGGACCGAAGTCTGCACGTGAAAACATACTCTGTTCGTGGTATATCGATTCGGTCTGAATTTAACATATGAAAAACAACCCCCCGTGCATGACGGGTTAGTGGTTTCCTACGTCGTGCATCACAAGCGGTATTAAGTTCAACAATAATAACATTTATTGCGTATTATAAAACATTTCAAGATGGCCGTGAATATGCATGTTACCAGTCGTAACAACCAACGTTCGATACAACCAAATCTGATCTCCAATTTCAAACTTCATCTTCTTGCGGGAATACAATGAAGCATTGCCAAAAACACTAATTACAGCAGTATTATCCACGTTCCCTTCATGATCTGGAAAAGTTTTCCGACATACTATATCACGTGTATCAATATCGCCAATTTCCTTGGGAGCAGGATCCTCCTGGAAATGCGTCTTTCTGAAAATAACACATTTCTAACAGACCACTGCCAGCCTTAGGAGCAATTCCTTGAAGACCAAAACGGTACAAGAACGACAACAAAATATAACTCTCTTCTGCATCAACGATTTTAACAGTCCAAGAACTGTCGTCTTTATCAACATCCTTAGAAAACGACAACATATTACGGTATAACTTTCTAGGGTCATAACCTGGAAGAGAGCGTCCATTTAGAGGTTATGTCAGATTCCAGCTCGCAATTTCATATATTCATCTCATTAACCACTGAACGGATTTTAATAAATGATACACCATTAAATTACAAATTCTTGCACAAGTTCAGCAAGTTATAAATGATATATATATAGTACGTTTTATTTATCAATTTCAATTTCTTAATTTACAATAATTAATGATAAAACATAGAGGAAATAGCTGTGTTACAAATAAATAGTAATAACAAATAGTCCTCATTCTGAATACCATGAAACTGAGCGCGTACAAACGCGGTGCATAGCCTTTTTCGTGTAATTTTCTGGACTCGGTTAGTCTTTGTTTGCATTAGGCGAAGGAATGGCCTGGAAGCAGAATTTCAGCATGGCTTCAGGAAAGTGTAAAGTGATGGACAATACACGTACGTACTTAAGGTGGTCGCTTGGCGATGGGTATGTTAGTATGAGTTGTTATAAACTGACTTGTTGGTCAGTTCATATCTGAAAGGGGCTATGGGCTTAGTTAAATAATGAGACATGGTTAGGTAGAGCACAACAGTATAAGATGGGGTTTATTGAACATAAGGATTATGCAATAACTATTTACTTGACTGTTGATCGTGGCAGCTTAAATGGAACACCAAGACGCTAATTAATTATGTTTAGTTATATTACCGCACGCCAGTGCTATTACAATATAATTGGAAAGTCCCTCGCCTTCTTCATGTTACCGGAGGCTGATTTTAGGACTCTGTTAACGACGTCCGGACATACCCATCTTCAGTGTCTTCTCGTTCCAATCGCCCGACGACAAAAGACGCTGCTCCCAGCGTTTCGTTGGCTTATATCGGGCGCGTTGTCTAACGTTTTCGGCCCCGTTTACTGGCCGGTGGAGGGGTTTTTTCTGCAACTGCCGTTCGTAAGGTGTTACTGCAATCACGCACGTGACCTGGTTTAATAATGTTTGAAGGTGTGATCAGGCAGGCCGTCTACCTAAGGCTTGATCACTTAATAACAGAGTGAAGCAAATTTTCGATGAAACGCTACGAGCGACGCGGGTGGGGCGTATGTAAAGCGGCATCGTCTCAACTTGCGTGCAGTTAGTCGCTTAAGTCGTTAACACTCTGATGCCAGGTTGCACCATCGTGGTTCGAAACTCGAACCGAGATCGGATCTAAGATCGACACAGAAAACTGTTGCACCATTCCAGTACAGAGCTGAACTGGAGATCGAGATGAAGCTCATTTTGAACCGAGATCCGAGATCAGCAGCCATCGTCGACAAATGTAGTTTGAAAATACACCAACAGATAGCACTACGTCCGATTGTTTTCTTGGGAAATTTAAACAACAATATACACACTTGAATATTATTCAGTAAAATTCGTACAACAATAATTCACTTAAAGCAGATAAAAATATCGCACATCTAATTCTATCTATAGTGAAAAATACGCCTACTTCCATGACGTCATATTACGGACCAATAGGAAAATTTGTCTTATACTTAATATCGATCTCTCACTTTGGAAACAAGCTCGACGAATCGAAGATCCAGAATCATGAAATTTCGTTTGTACAACACTTTTACATTGGAACCAGGATCATACTGGATCCTGGTTCAGAACTAGGATCAATCGATCTCGGATCAGGGGAGACGTTTATGCATCGGGCATGAGTGCGGTACAGACTTACTGGCAATATTAATGTAAGCTAGAAGTGATCGTTTGCATTCACGACTGCATGATCATCAGTTCTGTTGGTCTCTGATTCCCATTTGCAAGCACACTGAGATATGGAAATTCCCGTAAGATTACAACATCCGCACACCTTGAAGATACGCGCGAGGAAATAACACTTTGCCAGCAGTTTTCATAAGTCTCTATGAAACATGATACCAGGTCAGCAACACTCAAAGTGTAAAATACCCATATATGTATATTATTGTTTGAAGCGCCTATCTTTAAAATTAATGCACTGAGGCGAAATTTCCTGAACATGTGATTTCCTACATAAATTTCGCAGCTGCTAGCCGGTAGGTAAACGCTGTTCACAATAAAGTGAGCACTTTTGAAATATGCATTAGAAAAAGTCACTGTTCCTACCTGCATATATTTTAACGGGCGCCCTGAGTAACAAGCGCCCGGTAAAGTTGGTAACGATGGATGAGAAGTAGTTCCATATCTTAACGTCGAATATAAAGGGTTAGGTAACCATTTGTGATAATTTAAATTATTTCTTACTCTTTCTGTTCTTTTTAATGTCTCAGTCTGTAACAATTAACATATTTATAAAATGTTTACTTTTATAATAATTTCGCAGTTCCACGTGACTGACACATGAATAAAGTGATGAGGCCAATGACAATGTTCATTTTACATAAGGCGTGAGAATACACAGCGTGTATGTAAGTAGATCTTAAGTAGGGCTTTCAAAAGTGCTCGCATTATTGTGAACAGCCTATAGTTCCCTTATGTACTCTGCGGCTGACATTTAAAACAATGGCAATGGAGTAACAGTCGTGTTACAGGGACGTCACAGAAGCCATTCTTAGTTGGGAGGAGCGAGCAGTGGTAGGCTGGGCTCGTTAGGGCATAATCTATCCCCTGTACGCATTCGCAACTTTACGCATTCCTTGTACTGTACTAATGAGTGCAGATGTTACCAACGTTCCGCTGGATCTGAAGATATATCTCTCCGAAGATGCAAGGTGCAGACAGCACAAGTCTAGTTGGAGCAAAATGTGGGTGTGCCAGAGTTAGAATTATTGCTGGCATTCTCTTGCGTTCCAAGCAACTCGATCCGTCTGCGTTGTTCATTATTCGTAGGCAATCTTGTCAAAATAATTAATAATACGTTATGGTTCGTTTTGCTTTATATTGTATTTACACTGTTTGGAAGTTCGGTATGTAGATCTGACATTCTGGTAGTTAAAACTAAATTAATGTAGATAAGAGTTCGGAGAACCTAAATGAACGGTAAACACGTTAGCTGAATTCTACACATCTGTGAAAGCCAGTATTGAAAAAGCGAAAAAACGGCAATACTAAATAACCGTTTTTGCCAACTTTATGAACAAATATTTTTACGAGTGTGATACATTCTTTTAAAGGCTATTCACGATTAAGTGAGCACTTTTGAAATCAATCTTAGAAAAACCTCACTGCCCCTGCATGCATATATTTTAATAGGCGCACATCCTGACATTCGCCCAGTGAAGTTGGTAACGATGGATTGAAAGTAATTCAATATCTAAACGTCGTATAAAAAGTGTTACGTAACCATTTGTGGTAACTTAAAAATTAATTCTTTCGCTTTCGCTTTCATTTGACCGACACGTGATGAAGCTCATGGCAATGTTAATTTTACACAAGGCGGAGGAATACACGGCGTGTATACAAGTAGATCTTAAGCAGGGCTTTCACAAGTGCTCGTTTTACCGTGAACAGCCAATATCACGATATCGTGTAGCGCAAATAAACGCAAAAAAAAAAAAAAAATACATCGTAAAAAAATATCTCGACAGGAACGCATCACCGTGACAAAAAAAAAATTTGTTCACAAAGCTGGGAAAATTTTCTGCTCTGGGATTGCCCTTTATTGGAATTTCTGCTACGGCTTTTAGAAACCTGTAAATTCAAATGATCGTGGTTAGCATTGAATAATGTCTCGCACCCCGTTAAATAAACGGACGTAATTTATATGATAACAATTGGCTCTAATTCACTCTTCCATGCGGTAACAAGCCTGTTCCAGTTCGTGAATCCTGAGGATTGTGTTCATTGTGCCAGGGCCACCGGCATCGCGCTGAGGTGTTGTATCGTGGACGGGTGGGTTATGTACATACACGCACGCATTTTGTCTGGAGCAGCTGAAAGCCCCGAGAGTAGCTGTTTCATAATGGGGCAGGCAGGAGCGCGGTTAGTCAATAGACAAAGCGGGTTAACACCCTCGGGAGCGTCGCAAGCTTTCGCGTCGTATTCAGACGACGCAGTGCGCTGAAAGCGGCCCTTTTAGACGGTAACATGGGCCCAGAGATGGTTGTAGACCGTCGCTCGAGCGCAGCCCAGCCCTGTGTACCTACAGTTGTAATGTTTCAGGCATTTGCCATGTTTGCGGATTGTTGACAGTGATGAATTCAACTTGCTTGCAAACTGTGTGGATTGTTGCCAGACCTACCTTGTTGCGTGACAACACATCAAACATCGGCTTTAAGATGAACGAATACGTCTTCTTGACCTAACAATAGGACGATAAAAAATAACACGCCTTGTATATATATTATCTGTAATGCTACTTTTAAAATCCAGCCAGTTCGAATTTTCTTAGTGACTGTTGAAATGGCACAGCGTAGTGTTCTGCTCCGTGTTTTTTCGGGACACGTTTAACTTCAAACGCATATAAGTTTATCGTTGGACCACACTTAATTTAACACGTCCTCTGTGCCAATAAATGAACACTTCACAATTGTGTAGTCCAATCACGTGCAGTCCAATCAAAATGGGAGTGACTTCACATATATGTAGCAGCCAATGGAGGAACGGCGTCATCTCGAGTATATACAGCACTGTGAAGTTTAGCCTGATGCCAAATAATAACGCGAATTTTGCAGGTCTCTGCCTATGTATTACGTGCGTGGTTGTTTCCTAAGAACGTATGTCATTTATAACACGCGTTTTATACACATGTTAACGAAAAAAAAAAAACTTTAGTTTTCGTTAAATTAAACTTGAAATTATATTCTACCTATAAATGATGTTATTTAATTTATAATTTATACAAATAAAACAGTGAAAAAACCTGTATGTTGGTAACGCCTAGTAAGAAATAGTTTATATGCAAAATATTATTACACCGAGTGCGCACGAATACTGTGCGTTGTGCATTTAGTGAATATTTCTAGACTCCGTTAAGCTTTGTTCGCATGAGACGGAGGAATATCCTGGAACATTAGCAGGACTTCAGGAAAGTAGGAAGAAGCCTATGGACTGGTTCATTGTGGAGCAGCAGCAACCATAGACTAAAGGCGAGGTAGACCGATCTCGCTGGCTGCGCACAACCACTCTCCGTGTCCCAACACTGAACTGCTTTCGTGCCAACACGTCTAGCGAAATCGGCATGGTTTGGATTTTAGGTTGGATAACTGATTTGCAAACAAATAATTTGAGACGTATGTATACTTCGTCTGATAAATTTGTAATGGAGTTTGATTAGATTCAAACTGGTAAAAGAATTTTATTCGTACGATAGCACTTGTTATTTAAAAAATTAAGATGTAATAAACCCCTTCACCACTGTTGACCGTGTAACTTTGACAATTGTGTAGGATTGGGGTAGGTGAATGTTGGGTACATGCGCAGAAGACGAATAAGCGGTCTACCTCATGTTTACTGTATGGTAGCAACAACCTTCCATGCAGCTTCAGCAGTGACTTAGGCTGTGTAACCTCCAGCACTGAGAACTTCCCCACGGCAGTCGAGGAGGTCCACTGTGAGTGGCGCCAGTACGCTTGTTGCCCTCCAGCCACATTACACAGCAGTCATCTGTCATATATATACATATATATATATATATATGTGTGTGTGTGTGTCATAGCCCCTGTTAATCCTCCACTAGTAGGGATAGGAAAATGTCGCGAGTTCAATGACCTGTAGGCTAGACTCCTCAGTCCTCTGCATACTGGAGCCTCAGCTGTGTGTTCATTGGCTGTTTCCCCACACTTGGCAGTTGTGGGATTCGCAAGGTGTTTCCTTGCAAGTCTGCTATTGGCTCAGTGGCGTGCAGGGCGGGTCTAATAAACTGTGATCCAATTGCAAAGGTGACTCCACTTTATATGTGGTTTGGCGTATATCTTGTCTCGAAATGAATTCGCGAAATTTTCCTATCCCTATCCATTAGGAGTAATACACATTAGAACACAAACAAACGCAGACTAACTGTTGGATACGAAAGGTGATTCTACGTATTTTATACTGATACTCTATTTTAAGAAATTATTCTTAGAGGTTTTAATATTTATGTCATGCATTTTTTATTAATTGAAGTTGAATATTTTCCCCATTAAATTAGTACCTCCATTAAGTTACTATTATAAAATTCGTTCAATTCGTTTGTTACAATTATTATAATAATGTCGATTTTAGTGTCAGTTCACAATATTCTCGTTATGAATATTAAAGTAATTATAAATATATATACAACATATCAATAGGATATTAATCAGAATTTTAATTACCTTCTCTGCTATCAATCTTTTTAGCCCGAGATATATTGTAGCAAAATTTAAAAATAAAAACATGTTCTAGACGATTATTAATATATTCGTCAGATTTTTTAAGTAATGCTTTGAGAGTCCTCAACAGAGTTAAAAAAGGAGATTTTATATTCGCTTCCTGTTTTTCTTTGATGTTGTTCGCATTCATATGGGGGTCGATATTTTTGGTTACTTTGTTGAAGAAAACAATAATCGAGAGTTATATATATATATATAAAATTATATATATATATATATATATATATATATATATATATATATATATATATATATATATATGTGTGTGTGTGTGTGTGTGTGTGTGTGTGTGTGTGTGTGTATGTGTGTGTGTGTGTGACTCTTAACTTAATTCACATTCCCGAGTAATTTTATTATTTTGAGTGTGTTAAACAAAGAAAACGACTGTTGGCTGTCGACGAAATACAATTTCTTGCAACATTGTAAGCAAATACTTTATCAATTACCTGCATTGCAGACGTAGATTTATTGTAAATTGTTACCATTTCAGGCTAGTTCTGATTTCCTGTACCTTTATCACTGACATCGTCAAAACGCAAAATGGGAGATCATAATCAAGTTTCCGGATTTCTTTAGAGCGTACGACATGAGCTGCTTCCCAGAACGAGTGATTGAAGAGATTTGGATACCTCTTAACAGCGAGGTCTTGAGAGCCGATGAGGGTGATTGAGGTATGAAGCAGCGCTGTAATGAAGGGGCGGGGGAAACGGGAGACCCCAGAGAAAACCCGCCGACCAACGGCATCCTCCGGCAGGATTACCACATGCGAAAATCCTGGAGTGACGTGGCCAGAGATTGAGTCCTGTTCGCATTGGTCGGAGGCGAGCAGGCTAACCGCTTAGCTACCGCGGCCCGTGCTTCCAGCGGCGTATGGTGAAGTGTTTCAAGGTAAGCTGTGTTTTTCTCTGTGCTGTACTTAATAATTGGCTAGTTTACACATCAGCCAATTAAACGTAGCAATGCTGTTGACGTCGCAGCACGTGTGTAGCTGGTGTCTCGCCGCTCTCTCGTGAGTGACCGCAGTATATTCAGTAACTCCCAGCTCCACTCTGGCTACTGGTTCCTGCTGCATGATTCAAGTGTGTACAGCACTGAGAAAGCACCAGCTTACCTTGCAACACTTCACCAAACTGCTTGCTTCTTCTCGGAATCCAAGTATACTTGACATTTCTGGTTTTCCCGTATTCGTAACAGATTCTACTAGAATTTATTTATTGTATTTCCTCGGAGTAAAAATAACACAGCTAAAACACAGCTTAGCACATCTTATCAAAGTCGATTTCTTTTGTTAATTATCTTTGTGAGTCTTCATAGCCCATTGGTTTATTGCTTTTGCATAGGGATATAATAAATTCGCGACTTAATTTCAGGACAAGATAGATTTGAAGCGCCTGTGCACCGAAGTCACCTATGTTATTTGATCAGAGTTTATTCGACACGCCCTGGATGACTCTGCGCCAATAGCCGACTTGCAAGGGAACAAGAAGCGAATCCCGTACTGTCAAATGTGGGGTGACACTGGGGCAACAGCCAATGAACAAACATTTGAGGTTTGACTATACAAAATATTGTGGAGTCTAGCATAAAGGCCATTGAACTCGCGTAATTTTCCTATCCCCAATTATGCAATGTTGTCCTTCAGGCTGATTTTCTTCATATATCTCAAGAACAGCAATATCTTTAGTGCCGTATTTGTTGGATTTCTTAATAGCATTTATTGAATGAAAACACTTCTTTCTCCGACTCTTCAGTTTTCGCCAAAAGTTACGTTTTTTTTCCTACAGAGTAACATTTCTGGCAATTCGTAACAATGTGAAAACTTTTCAGCTAGCAGCTATGCTGTCGCAATGTCTTCTATTCACACATGCTTTATTGTCGTCAAATATGATGAAACGAAGCAGAAATTGTAAACATTTTGAGTTCATCACCAGACAAAAATCTTTCAGCGTAATCTCCATTTGGGCCACATAATTCTTCTAAGGTCTGTCGACAGGTGCGAAGAGTTACCGCTAAATAAAAAAAGCCCTACCAGAGTCTTCATTACTACGTCGTCTGGGCATTTTGAATCTCTCTCATGACTTCAATTGTCTGCCACTCCCTCAGTGTGCTCATTAGTGTACTACACAGTCACGCCAAATTCATTCGCCTGTTACGAGGAAATTCTAGGACGCCTAAAGCCGTTTTCCTGCTACAGATCGTCTCTTTAGATTTGACTGTTAATTAAGTAGATTCTATCATCTCTCTTCCTGATGTGTTCAGATCTCATTATCTTTCACTTCTTTGCCAATGTAGTGAATGTGGCCGCCAATTACTTTCTGTTCATACATCAGCTTGTATAGTACCAAATTCTTCCTGATAGGTTTCTGTTTCTTCTTTGGCAACTGTAATTTTCACCACTAACATCGTCCCACTTTCATTCAACGGCATCTCTAAACCAGCTTGACAATCGATTGTTTTTCTGTATCAGAAGTTTCATCCTTCCGGCAGCCATCTTATGTACGCAAGGCGTGTATACAGTAGTGATATTTACCCGAGCATGTACTCAAAACATAGCAATTCATCTCACGGATACAATCAAACCACAGAGAACCGCCGAAAAATCACCCTGTGTGTGACGTATTTGGCCATTTCCTAAATATGTCTTTTTATCGCAAACGTTTTATACTTCTGTTTACAGAAGAGTATCCTAATTCTTACGAAATTCATTTTAACTGTATTTTATTTATAAATTATATTTCATTTATAATTAATATGAATAAAACGGTGAGAAAATAGATGTCTTAGAAATGCCTAGCAAGAAATAGTTCTCAAGCAAAATATTGCTACGCTGAGAGCACGCGAATGCAGCGCGTTGCCCCATAGATGTATTTATCTAGACTCGGTTTAGCTTTGTTTCTACGAAGCGGAGGAATATCATGGAAGTAGAACTTAGAGAATCAGTTAAGTCGGAAGTGGTGAATGGACTGTACGTCCAGGGCGCAGAGTTGATAAACATGGCGTATTGGTTCTTTTGATGTGGGCGAGCCTATTCTCCGATTGGCTGTGGGAGGCTCTGGGAACCGGCCTCGTGTCTGATTGGTCTAATTTTAAAGGGTACACAGTCTGACAAGCGCCCGGTAAAGTTGGTAAACGATGGAAATAAAGTAGTCCCATGCCTTGGCGTTGAAAATAAACGTGTTAGGAAAACATTCGTGAATAATGAAATTATTTATTTCACTTTCTGTCTCTTTATCCCACAAAGGGTAAGAATTAACTAGTTTGTAAAATATCAAGGTTATTTTTTTACTCGATCAGTCCTCGTGTCCATGATCGGGGGCATGTTGCACATATGAAGGATATTTATTGTTGGCGCTGTTTAGAGTGTATCCGTTGAGACAGATCTGTTTTAGTTGAAGTTTCTTCAGCTCTCGTCTGTGACTGGCTGAGATTGACATCCGATGATACACAGCACGTTGTTCATTGGTTGCAAGAAGTACGCCTGGCACAAGTACAGCACACGCCATAAAATTAAATGATTGCAACACTTGAGGTAGGAAATTATTTCGGGACTGAAAGGAATTTAACATAGTTTCAACAAGCCGACGCATGACTGAAGTTATCAGGCCCACAGACATGTTAGTTTTACGTTTGGTGGAATAACACACAATGCGCGCGCAAGTATGCCTTAAACGGGGCTTTCAGAAGTGTCAAGTCTACCGTGAACAGGCTATACTCTTAGGTATAGGCTGTTAACGTTAATTTGAGCACTTTTGAAAGCCGACTTAGGATCGACTTGTATGCACGTCGTGTATTCTTCCACCTTACGTGAAGTTACACTGCAATGAACCTCGTCACTAGCGCCGGTCAAATGAAACTATAGAATGATCAGAACAGTAAATATTTTACAAATCTGCTAATTCTTGCATTTAAATGTAGTAAAAAAAAAAAAACAGAAATCGAAAGATATAATTTAAGTTAGCACAGATGTTTGCTTAAAACTTTTAATTCGACGTTGAGTCATGGAACTACTTTGTATCCATCGGTCCCAACTTTACTAGGCGCGTGTAACTCACTGCATGTAACTTTATCGGGAACAGTCTTAATCACGTAGCGCCTCTGGCCTGGACTACTGTAAACTGGGGTCCTCGGCCCGGCGTGTATATAGCGTAGTTCCCTAGCTGTAAATGTGCCCGACGTTGAAAGTGGTTGCACACACGTGCAGACACACACGTCGCCCACCACACATGTTTACGACCCGGTTGTCATCCCAAGGACGGCAGTAAAACTGCATGCTACCACTGGAATGGCATTGGCTACCGACCGCCGAACCGACTGTGGCTTAGGGCGCGGACCTCCACGCTTATTTACGAGCGGTATTTCACATAAACTATGCCAGTGCGTTAATGCCCGTGCTTCTCCGCTATCGGCCATCTGGGGCTTCAGCAGGGCATTCTTATGATGTGTTTGTTTAAAGGCTGTTCACGATAAAGTGAGCACTTTTTAAATCAACTTTAGAAAAAAGTCACTGCTCCTACGTGCATGTATTTTAACGGGCGCCCTCAGTGACATGCGCCCAGTAAAGTTGGTAACGATGGCTGGGAAAGCAGTTCTGTATCTAACGTCACATTAAAAGTGTTGGGTAACCAATTCTGGTAACTCAAATTATTTCTTTAGCATTCTGGTTTTTTTTATATGCATCTAAGTGTGAAAATGAGCAGATTTGTAAAGTATTTACTTTTCTAACAATTTCACAGTTTCACTTGACCGACGCATAAATAAAGCGATGAGGCCCGGGACAATGTTAATCTTACATAAGACGGAAGAATACACAACGTGCATACAAGTTGATTTTATGCAGGGCTTTCATAAGTGCTCATTTTATTGTGAACAGCGTATACGTGGGTGTCATAAAGGGAACCGTGTCCTCAAATGTCTAAAAAAAACAACAATAAACTATATATAGTTCATTCGCTGTTTCTTCGGACGTTTTTACACAAACCCTTTAAAAATTACCCCGTGTATTACTTATTTAGGTATTTCTTAAATATGCCGTGTACCAATCGTTTTATAACTCCTGTAAACACAGGCGTATTTTATTTTTCGTTAAATTTTAAGTTTTACCCATGTATTATTTACACATTATAATATTACTTTTATAATAAACACGAATAAAAACAATGAGAAAAAATCGCTGTTGGTAGCGCCTAGTAATAAATAGTTCTCATGCAAAATAATATTACAACTGAGTGCGCAGGAAAATGATGCGTTGTCATCTGGTGGAAATTTCCAGACTTAGTTTCCACGAGGAGGAGGAATATCATGGAAGAAGAACTATAGCAGGGTTTCAGCAAAGTGTGAATTAACTGTGAATGGATTATACGCGTGAATCTGTAAAAGGCGTCTTTTGAGAATAACTTTGACTTTTAACTTTGCCACAGAGGATTTAAGGAGCTAAGTGGGTGAAGACGGTTCACGGTGAAGTGAGCACTTTTGAAAACCCTTCGTACGAACTACTTTTATGCACGCCGCGTATTCTTCCGCATAATGTAAAAATAACGCTGCTATGGGCCTTATCACTTTATTCATACATCGGTCTAGTAAAAATGTGAAATTATTAGAAAAGTAAATAGTTTACAAATCTTGCTAATTTTTACACGTCAATGCCTTAAAAGATGTAGAAAGTGAAAAAAAATATTTAAGTTATCACAAATGGTTACCTACCACTTTTTATTCGACGTTTAAGATATTGAACTTTTCATCCATCGTTACCAACTTTGCTGGGCGAATGTCACTCGGTGCACCCATTAAAATACATGCAGGCAGGGCAGTGACATTTTTTTCTTAGGTTCATTACAAAAGGGCTCACTTTATCGTGAACAGCCTTTGGTATCCTTGCCATCTTGCATTTACGTACTTTCCTCGTATAACTTAAATTTCGAAGCCAATATTTAAAAACCAAGCTAGTCAAGGAAAAGGAAACATCTCAACCGTTATTTCGAAATCCAATTTATTTCTCTTACTTGATTAGTTTAACATCTGTGACCGTAATCAAATATTACCTAATTATTTAATTATGTCAGTCCCGCATGGCAAAATACAGGTATAATGGAAACCGTAAAAATTAAAAATAAATCGATAACTAGTCCGGGATATCGTGTCTAGCTTTGACTTTTTTCCTGGTTATATATTTTCATTAAAAATATTTTTCAAAAAATAGAAGATGGACTGGATAGGGATAGGAAAATTTTGCGAGTTCAATGACCTGTTGGCTAGACTCCTCAGTCATATGTACACTCGAGCCTCAGATGTTTGTACATTGGCTGCTGCCCCAAGAGAGTAGCCAGTGTTACTACACACCTCGCAGTATGACACTCGCTACTTGTTTCCTTGCAAGTCTGCTATTGGCCCAGAGTCATCCAGGGTGTCTATAATAAACTGTGATCCAATTGCAAACGTGACTTCAGTGTAAAGGCTGTTCACGGTATAATGAGCACTTTTTAAAGCCCTTTCAATGATTTACTTTAATGCACTTTGTGTATTCTTCCGTCACATGTAAAATTAACATCGCCACGAGCCTTATCACTTCATTCATCCGTAGTTCAAGTGAAACTGTGAAATATTTAGGAAAGTAAACATTTTATAAAACTGCACGTTTTTACATTTCGATGTATTAAAAAAAACAGAGGGCGAAAAATTAATTTCAGTTATCACAAGTAATTACCTAACATTTTTTATTCGATGTTAAGATATGGAACTACTTCCTATCCACCGTTACCAACTTTGCTGGGCGAAAGTCACTCGGTGCGCCCATCAAAATATATGCAGGCAATAGCAGTGATTTTTTTCTAAGGTTGATTTCAAAAGTGCTCACTTTATCGTGAACAGCCTTTATTCAGTAATTTCGTCCCTTAAAAGCTCCAAAACTTTCTTTGTTGGTGAAAATTAATGAAAGTTTTGTAGATACATAAAATCGTGAATTCCCGTCCTCTTGACTGGAATGAAAAGGTTACTTTAAAGCGTGCGTTCTTTCGTAGTTATAGGCCGTTCACGGTAAAGTGAGCACATTTGAAGCCCTAGTTACTTTTTTCTTTCTGCCAATTTATATCCTTCCACCACTTGTTAATGTAAACCCTGCATGTGAGTAATAAACACAGTGTTTACATTCACCATATCTAAAACCAAAAGTCCGAAGCGACAATGAAATATATTTATTGAATATTATGCTCACTTTACCGTGAGCGGCCTATAGGGAGGGTGAGCGGGAGACAGCGGTGGTGCTGTGGTCAGACTACTAGACTTGAAACGTGGCGGTCTGGGTTCGATTCCCGGCGGGCAAACTTCGGTGAAATTTTATTTGAATCGTAATGACAATAGTATTGCAACTTTATATAAGCGTACAAATACCGTTGCGTAAGATAAGCCGATGAACCAAACAAAGAAAGAAAAAACAAAATACATTTCAGGAAATGAACGCCAGGAAACTATAGGAAACAGAGGAAGACGTAGTCAATATAACGGGAACTAACGAACGAAAAGCAATAAACTGACAAGAAAAGTGATCGACAACAGCCACAATGAATACAAGCTCGGAAGAGAATATAACTTGGTGGGGATAACTGATAGAAAATATTTGAGAATGTCTTTAAAAAAACACTTAGAGATGTCACACTGTAAAACAGACAGAAGAAGAAAAAAATCAAATCGTAGAAGGAACAGCAGGACAACAAAAATCGGAAACACGACGCAGAATATTGAGGTTTTATCACGTGGAGTGATTTCGGGAAACCATGGAATGTCAAAATGAGGACTGCGGGACCAGAAATGGAACTGACATCTTGTTGATAGCAAGTCCACAGTCTTACGATCGCCACCTATCTATGTACGATGTAGCGCGTTGTGGACTGAGCAGCCGACATTCGCGGACCTCGAGTACGTGGCCGCATATTGAACATGTCATGTTTACATAATGTATTTTAGGTTTCTTTGTCGGCTTTAAAAAAAAAATCTTGGTTCATAGTAAAAATTACTTCCGGATAAATATAAATATACTTATTAAACACTATTTATATTCCTAAATTTATGTGTGTGTGTGTGTGTATATAATATATATATATATATATATATATATATATATATATATATATATATATATATATATATATATATATATATAATTTCACAAACCCCAACTGTAACAAGAATATATCATACGAAAAATAAGTCTAATTATTTACAATTACAATTTTAAATAAATTTAATGAAGAAATTTTTATTATTAAAATCAATTTCGCGTACTCGATGTTGTAATGTTTGTATTCTGTACATTGTATTTACGTAAATAGGTACTGAGCATTGAGAAAAATTCGAATTTGTGTTTTAATATTTTTGTTGTTTTAAAATAGGCATTTTTACTTTTGCAATCTTGAGCACTTCAAAAGGATTTCTGATTTTATTTTTCAGCCAAGATATAAACAAACGTGCTGGAGAACTTTCAGCTTCTTTCAGACCTGGGCGTGGCCCCGAAGTCATTAACTGTTTCCTTTTCGGGACCGCAAGTTCCCTCACAGGCTGCTTTTAAAATCGCAGGTAATGAATGTCTGCTCTGGCAAAATCGAAAGTTAATTACTTTGAAGTCTTCCTGTTGCTAATCCATCTTGCAGAAAAGTTGGATAAAGATGTTTTTTCCCTCATTTCGCTTACTTTGAAGTAAGTCCAAGCCCCCTTCTTAATCTGGGGAAGTTCTTCAAATCTTTGATGTTATTGGTGTTGAGGTCTCTCGCAAAGCAAAACACTTCTATATTTGCATAATTAATTCTGGGGCGCGTCGTGATTACGGTTTGAATTTGTTTAAGGATGTTTCTTAAGTGCCTTGCGTCATTTTTCCTTTACGTTACCTCGATGTCATTGGAAGTAGCCACCATCGAATTGGTAGGGGTAGCAAAATTTCGCGAAAATATTTCAAGATAAGTTACGTTTCGAAACACTGTAGGGTGGCCTATCTTGATTGGCTGAATTACTTCTTGGCACGTGTTAGCTGTCTCCATACGAATCTCGTAGGAACTGTGCCGATGTTGAATTCTGATTGGCTCGGTCAAATATCAAATCGCATTCTCAACCAGACAGCGACCAATGGCAATAGAAAAGCGGCTGTTGGGTGTTTATAGTGTTGAGGTCTGCCGTGTACTTATATTTTGCCGTGGCAAAATCACTAGCTCTAATGATTGGCTACTGCATGCTGCGAAAGTTTTCCTATTGGCCGGGCCGTCGGCTGGCGAGTAGGTCACCAGGTGCTCGTTGGCAAACGGAGTTTCAACATTTTGTTGGCCAGTGAGGCAATTTTAAAAGAGTGCAATTTAGAGAGGTGGGCCGATGTGGGTGAAGCGAGGTGAGTTTGGAGCAGCGCCGGATTGCAAGGGCGGAGTAAATGGGAGACCCCCGAGAAAACCCGCCGACCAGCGCCATCGTCCGACGACTGCCACACGTGAGATCCGGGTGCGACCCCCCCCCCCCCGGAATTGGAACTCGGTTCGCATAATTGGGAGGAGAGTAGCCTAACCACCACACCACCACGGCTACACCCTCATAAACATATTAATTTTCCATGTTATAGCATATAGTAGACCAATGTAATTTAGTTTCTGCGTCCATAAATTGTTTTCTCAATCACACCGCGGTTTTAGACCAGCGTATAAAACTAGGTGCACTTGCTTTTCGCGAAAAGATTTCAGAACAAATTGTGTTCCAATGTACTTTATTTCAGAACTACTTTTATGATTGGATCGTTTGCCCGCCCGCCAATCACGGTCAGTATAGAAGAAACTTTATTCTGATTGGCTCACGCAAATACAACAGACTGTCGTCATACAAAGGCAGGCGGCAAATAGTCAAAGGAAATATGCAAGTGTGCACTTAGGTTATTGAAGTCTAGCCAGAGCGTAAATCTTTTCAGGAAAAACAGGTGAGTCTACATAGAACCAAAAATTGAAAAATACGTTATTATCGCCAAAATGTCGTGTAGTACGAACACTGTAAAGTTGAAAATACTTTTTCAGTTAAAAGAAAAAAGAAAAATATTGGGAATGTATAGTTTAGAGCAATATAAAAATTAATAAATATAATATAATACACAGTGATTACCATATAATTTATAGTAATAGCAATACTTTACGTACACGTCTGGTCCAAGCGGCTTGTTTGTGTGCATGTGTGTGTGTGTATATATGCGCGTGTGTGTGTGGACAGGTGTTTTTAGCGAAAATATATTTGTTCATGCTAGACTTCAATATCCTACGTCCACAACCACAACTTCCTTTGGTTATTGGCTGCGCGTCTACGTGAGAAGACATGTTCCTATTTGACTGAGCCAATCGTAATCAAGTGCTCCGATACCGAACGTCCCTGATTCGTGGACAGACACTTGAGGCACTTGACATTTGAAATCATCAAACCACGTATGTGCATATGAACTAAGTGTTTTAGAGTACAACTGGTCCTGAAACCTTTTTTGCGAAAAACAGCTGTCTTTCTCTCTCTCTCTCTCTCTCTCTCTCTCTCTCTCTCTCTCTCTCTCTCTCTCTCTCTCTCTCTCTCTCTATCTATCTATATATATATCTGTGTGTGTGTGTGTATTTTATTTGTCATTTCCATATTCTGTTGCAAATAAGAAATTCAAATAAGAAATTTTGATGTCTACATTGTGAAATGAGGCGAAGTAAATTCTTCGTTATCCATAGGTTTATGAGTTAATAATAATTGCTGCTGTTATGGTAGACAGTAATATTGCTTATCCGCGCAACTGTTGAGCGTATATTTGAAAGTACCGTACCTATAGTTTCCAAACGTTGTCTTCTAGCGCATACTACGTAGTAAACCAAAGCTCGTGAAATAAACACTTGACCGCTGTTTTTGTTGCTGTTCTCGGGAAAAGAAAATATCATCGACTCGCTCTGAATTTGAGCGACGGACTAGTGAAAGCAGTGCATCACTCCAATCATCATTAATTTTACTCGGTTGTCATTAATGCCACTAAAGAAAAAGACACTTCTTAAATATTGTATTATAACTAAAAAATTTTCACCTGGAAAGTATCAATGTAACATTTTTCTTCAAATTTTCTCTCACTCTGCAAAGAATCCTTTTGGATAATGTAGAGACATATCTGAAAGTTTTGAAACGTTTACAGGATAGTTGTTGAGCGGTAGGCTTGGACGAATCCACGGAGATATGTAACGATGCAGACGATCACCTTTTCTCTCTCATATCTTCATCCCCTCCCCCTTCCCCCTTTTAATACAGCTTGGTTTGGCAGCAAAATATAAACTGCGAAAATATAATGTTCCAAATTATTAAATTAACCACTATAAACAATTTCGAGGGGTCGATAACTCCAAGATTGCTATCTACCACCGGTTTTCATGGACGAAAATCCACTTATTATTTACAGTTTTTTGTATTGATGATGTTCATTTGAAAATCGTATACCACGAACATAATACCTCGCATCATGTTGATAAGTTGGCATATTTTCTAGTTGACGGTTAGATAATGGATTCCTTCGTTTTATGTTAAAATTCGTTCTGTAGTGATCGCAGTTTATTTTTCAATAATGGATGTGATAAATTATTGGACGAATAATCATTTACCGTTAGCAAAATGAGGAGAAACTTAAGATGTAAGTCATAGTAAATACCTTAAAATGTAGAACAAATCAGCACGTTTGTAGTTAGCGGAGAAAAAACTCAACCCGAATTTAAATTTTAAAAAACACCCAATCTTGATCCATTCAAACCCAGTGTACACAGTTGTGTATATTACACACTTGTAGGTAATTTTTGGTCTGTGCTGCTGCACACTGCAAAGCTTAATGACCAATGATCTTACCTGTGGACAAATGATTCGCAAACCTTCTTATAGGTCTAGGTCATAATTGGTTCATATAACTGTAGCCGAAGATAAAGCCTACTGCTCATTGGCTGCGACAACTAAATAAGTGTTGTGTGTACTTAAGTACAGCACGCGTCATAATTTTTTTTATTTGCAAGACTTGAAAACGTATATTAACGTGGGTCTAAAAGGGTTAAAAGGATTAACAAGCTGCATTGTTATGGACAATATGTTGGCTCAAAAATTTTCGTGAATTACTAGTGTCTCTTATAATAATGCAATAGTTAGAGATGATGGAACATCACGAAATGGTTTTGAGCCAACTTATATTCTACTATTACAGACCTGAAGAATTCGCTTGTTCATTTTGGGACAAGCTAGAATACAAAACACGTGCGTTTATATAACTTTAGTCATTGGTCCACGCGGTGTTTGACACGACCTGGAGAAGGCTAGGCCAATCGTCGCCTTCCATTTTGACAGTAGACAAACAATGTGCAGTTGATATTGGCATATCTGTACATAAGACTGTAGAGTCTAGCCTGCAGGTAATTGAATTCGCGAATTTCTCATGTGTCTATCTATAACAGTATAAATAGTGTATTATTTCATGACTGGATGAACAAAGTTTCGACTCGGCTAAGTTGTTTGCAGACCAATCACAAACGTTCTGCCTTATAGGATCAGAGTCCTCATTGGCCCAGTGAAATGGGGAAGTAGCGTCATACATGCATGACAGCCAACAAGGAAATAAAACTGTCGGACACGTTTACAGTACGTTGAATCCTAGCAAACAGTAAACTTTCCCTGCGATAAACCATCATCTCTAGCAGTAGTGGTAGCGTAAATAAATGTAGAGTGGGAGTCTCGCTATGTAGAGGAAAGTTTGCTAATTAGTTATATTATTAACGTCTGGTCTTTATGTTGCGTCATTTAATTATGACGAGTTTTTGTTTATGGTCTAGATTACTTATTTAATGTTGTATTTGGCACCACATGTAATTTTTCTATTACCCTAAACATAAACATGGCGATTATATCTGTGCAAAAATTTAGACGTAGATTGCAATCACAAGATGATTCCCACAAACTTGTGCCATGGTTGTCACTAGTTTCATGAAAGGTGGAGAAAACAATACATACAGTACATTTCATGAAACGAACTTATTCTGGGGGAATGTAATTGAGCTCCTTTTAGATAACCAGTAAATTTGTAGTTCGTCTATTTGACTTGGACGCTTGCTGCAGCGAGAGGGGGGAGACAAAAAGAGCAGAAGCGGAGTGTGTGTGGAGTTATCTGCGGGGCGAAGGCACCGCGGTCTCGCATAAACTCGGTTTGTTTGCTCCAGAGTCTGGCCACCCGAGGCCGCCGATCCAGTGTAAACAAGTGCCGCTCGCCTTTGCCTCGGCGCCATCCACACACACTCTCCTGTGCGCGGGCGCGCTCTACGCCGAGCCTGTGTCCTGCATCACAGCACCACACATTCCCCGCGCTGCACATGCCACTCCGATGTCTCACACTGCGAAAACATTTTCTTATAAACGTCCTAAACTGTAATGTAAGTTGTTAACCCATACATAGGGATAGGAACATTTCGCGAGTTCATTTCAGAACAAGTTGGACGTCAAACACGCGTACACTGAAGTAGACTTTTGCAATTGGATCAGAGTTCATTAGACACGTCCTGGACGACTCTGAGCCAATAGCAGACTTGCAAGGAAACAAGTGTCGAGTACCATACATCCAGGTGTGAAGTAGCACTGGCTACTCGCTGGGGCAGCAGCCAATGAACAAACATCTGAGGTTCGAGTGTACACAGGACTGTGGAGTCTAGCCTACAGGTCATTGAACTCGCGAAATTTTTCTATCCCTACCTATACATAAGGCCACCTGCCTGTTTTTCGCGACAAGATTTCAGGAACACTTGTACTCCAAAACACTAGCGCTCAGATCCACTTTCGTGATTGGATAGTTTTAGAACTAGTAATTTTTCGCGAAAAAATGTGAGTACACGGTAGACTTCAATACTATAAGCACCCATCAGCAGTTTGTCTGCTGCCATTGGTTGCTGTCTGCTTGTGAAGGTGTGTTCATATTGGACCGGGCCACTCAGCGTTCGGCAACACCGGCACGGATCCAACGTGATTCGTATGTAGAAGGCCAACACGTGTAAAAAAAAAAAAAAAGTAGTTCAGCCAATCAAGATACGTAAACGATCCTACAGTGTTTTGAAATGCAACTTGTCTTGAAAGCTTCTCGCGAAATTTCACTACTCCCAGATATATTTAACTGTCACACATTGAAGGTGTCTGCCCGTTAATCATGCACATCCGGTATCATAGTTACCTTAACTCTGATTGGCCCAGTCAGTTGAGGAACTGTCTTCCTACAAAGACACGTGGCCAGTAAGCGAAGGAAAACTGCACGTATGTCATAGGACATAGGAGTCTAGCTTTCTCGTAAATTTTTTTCGCGAAAAACAGGTGGCCCAACCTATACAGTGTATGGAAATAGAACTACGTGTCAGGCTGGAAATATGGGAATGTTTAGTATCGCTACTATACAAAGTTAGGGACTTCCCTTCGCATTGGACGCTTTCCTGAGCAACTATAGGAACGTTACCATACATGCATGTATGGGGAAATATTTTACCATTCGCGCTTTGTCACTCTACGTATATAATGATATGGAAAATTTATAAATAATTTCTTAGAGTGAAGTCTTACTCCATTAACGGTTAATTGCAACTTCTCTGAAGGCCTGCTGACGTTATACTTTCAGGATATTCCTCCGCCTTATGAGAATAAAGCTTAACCGAGTCTGGAAAATTACACCAAAGGGACAGCGCACCGCATTCGTGCGTACTCATTAAATTCTATTTTGCGTAAGAACTATTTCTTTGAAACTATTACCAACACACCTATTTTTCTCTGGCTTTTGTTCAAACTAGTTATAAATTAGATGCTATACTTATAATGTATAGATAAAATATAAGTACAAGTTCAATTTAACTAAAAAAGGAAAGGTTATTCAATGTTACAGAATTATAAAACGCCTTTGTTGTATGAAATATCTTAGGAAGAATCCAAACACGTCATTCACTGAGTGTTTTTACAATATTTTGATTCAAATGTGTGAAAAAATCGCAATTAGACAGCCATCCCTGGTTTTCATTTGAGTCTCACTGTAAACAGTTGTGTCTATTCTACTTTTAAAAAAACTAACGCATATTGGATGTAAAAATATCAGGTGTAGAAATACAAGTTGATATTTTTGCCAGTTCGTAAATTTGATTATTGAAAAAAAAAAAAATATATATATATATATTTTTTTATATATATATATATATATATATATATATATATATATATACATACATACATACATATAGGGCCGTTAAAAATTGACAAAAGTCAGCGAAAATCAATCGATGTAAGTATCCGTGTGTTTGCGGTACTTGTTCTTCGGTTAAACAGTGTTTTTAATTATAGCTACAGTTATGCATCTTTTCAAAACCGATTGCTATATTAAAACCCTGTAGCCACCAGATAAAGTTCGAAGGAAACAGGACACACGCGAAGATCGTTTATGCTATTCTCCATCGCCGTCGCAATGATTCCTTACGGCCGACTGTGGCATTGAAGAGTTTAAAAATATCTTCCTAGAGAAGCTCTTCAAGTATACAGATATGAAACAGCCGCACGCGCCAGCAAAATGCCATTACTGGCCAGCAACATGTCGGAACTCCGTCTGCCCGACGACGCCTGGTGACGCAATTGGCCGCACAGATAAATATTTCGTAAAGAAGTTCCCTGCCAAATTATTTTGTAGGTTCAAAATAATTTTGTATTGGCCACAAAAGTTTAGTATACAATTGTATAGTAAATTTCTGAATAATTTCTTGGAGTGCAGGCTATTGCTATTGGCTTAGTAACGTCAAAATAATCGACGACTACTTACAGCACAGTGCCCACCCACCTGTCACTCAGTTCCCGTAACAGTATCGTACTCCCCAAAACTTGACATCGTGTCCTGTTTCACAGACGCCAGTGGGCCAACAGCTGTAATACTATCGTATTCACAAATATGATTTTGTGTTCAGTGGGCGTCTCTTGTTAGTTTATCATCATCCTTCTGAGAAGAGGCTAAATATATTTCTAGTATGTTAATATGATAAAAGAGTCTACCTAGGAGTCTTGTTAACACAGGCTAATGATTGAGGACTAAAGTTACGTTAACAACCCTCCGTTTATCTACAGTGGAGTGATTTGAAGCCATAATAGCCAGTAGTGTAATTTAGTTCGTTCTGGAACAGGAGTCATGATGTGGGGGCAGAGGCTGAGCGCCGCCATCTTGGATTACATCATTTTCAACCGTCATATTAAATTACATCACTCCCGGCAGCCATCATTTATGGCCGTCATCTTAAATTCCATTTTTCATGCTCTATCATTCCACCTCAACATCCTCCGATTGGATTCCATTTCTTTATGCTCTATCATTCCACATTAACATCCACCATCTTTTTCACGCTCATCATGCGCTACGATTCCACCTCGGCAACCACCATCTTGGATTTCATATCACCATGCTCTATTATTCCACCTTGGCATCCACCATATTTGATTCACAGACTTACTGCTCTATCATACCACCTCAGCATCCACTATCTTGGATTACATTTCTTCCTATTCTATCATTCCACCTTGACATCCACCAGCTTGGATTACATTTATTCATGCTCTATCATTCCAACCTCGGTATACACCATATCGGATTCCATTTCTTCATGCTCTACCGTTCAACCTCGATATTCACCATCTTGTTTTCGCATATAATGCTCTATCATTCTACTTTGGCATTAACCATCTTTAACTCACTGACTTCCTGCTCTATCATTCCACCTCGACATCTTCCATCTTGGATTATATTTATTCCCACTCTATCATTCAACCTCAGCATTCACTATCTTGTATTCCATTTCTTCATTCTATATCATTCCACCTCAGCATCCACCATCTCGGATTCCATTTCTTCGTGCTCTATCATTCCACCTCGGCATCCACCATCTCAAATTACATTTCTTCATGCTCCTCTATCATTCCACCTTGGCATCAACTATCTTGGATTCCATTTATTCATGCTCTATCATTCCATCTTGGCATCCACCATCTCGGATCACATTTTTATTAGGTACCATTATGTCATATCATGAGCTATAATTCTAATCATGCGGTCCCCATCTTGGATTCCACCTCTTACCTATGCTTGGCAACCATCTTGTCCGCCATATTGTTTCCAGCTGTCATCTAGTTTCCCACTGCATGTACACACAGACACCAAAATACTTCCCTACCTACCTGCAAACCCACGGTTCTTCTTACATTCCCACCTACCCACTGTCCTACCAACCTACCTACCCTCTTACCTAACCACCTACTGATCTACACACCTCCTCGCCACTCCCCATGTACCCACTGTTCTACTTACCTACTTACATAACAACTAATATATCCACCCACCCACTGTACTACCCACCACTCTGTGCACCTACACACACCCACCTACATACAGCTCTACCCATCTACACACCCTCCCACCTACCCAACACTCTACCTACCCACCCACATTTCACTCAATCATTCTGCCCACAATCATAAAGCACTACTAACCTACACGCATACATACTGCTCTAACCATCTAACCAACTGCCTACAATTTTAACTACCCACACACCCACTGCTCTTCTTACCTTACCACCTACCTACCCAACTACCCATTGCTCCACCCACCTACTCAACTATCTAACCACCTCCTGCTCTACACACCTACTCATCACTCCATCACTCCAACCAATGCTCTACCAACATACTCACCACTCTACATACTTACCTACATACCCACTAGTGTACCCCTACACCCCAAACCCACTGCTCTACCCATCTCCTAACACATACATTGCTATACCCACTAAACACTCACCCTCCTATATAATTACCCACCAACTGCTCTACTAACAACTGTACCTACCTACCTAACACTCTACCCTTTTAACATTCTACCCATTGCTGTTCCTACCACTCTAACCACCTACTCGCCTACCTACACTCTACCCATCCCACTATCTGAAACTCTACCCACTTCTCTACCCATCAATCCATTTCACTACCCATCTACATATCTACCAACCAACCTACCTACACACTGCTCTACCTACTGTCCTACCCGAATCTCTACACACCTACCCACAGCACTACCCACCTAATCAACACTCAACCTATCTATCCACCACTTTACCCATCTACATACCACTCCACCCATCTACTCACTGCTCTATCCACCGACATACTACTCTATTTACCTACCCAACATTCTACATACCTAACCCCCTACCTATCACTCCACCCACCCACCTACATATTGCTCCATTCGCCCACTTACCTGCCCACTCTCTCAATCATCTACCTTCCTATCCAACTAGTCACCACTTAACTTATCTAAAAATATACCCACCAACTTACTGCTCTATGCAATTACCTACCCACCTACCCACCTAGCTACTGCTCAGTCCATGTACCTACTGTTCGCCCCTCTTACTTACTGCTTTAGAAACCAGCCCACTTCACAACCCAAAAATTTACTCACATAATTACCCAAAAGTCTACCCACCTCTCTGTCCACCAACCCATTGCTCTACCCACCTACCAACCACTCTACTCACCTACCTACATACCCACTGATCTACCCACTGAACTACTTACCACTATACCCACTTACCACTCTACCCACCACTCTACTAACATTCTTACATAACTACTAACATATCCACCCACTGCTCTACCCACCACTCTATGCACGTACACACACACCTACCTACAGCTCTATCCATCTACACACCCACCTACTGACCTAGTACTCTAACTACCTATCCATCCACTTTTCATGCCACCATCTACCCACATTCCTAAAGCTCTACTAACCTACACACATACCTACTGCTCTACCAATCTAACCAACTGCCTATTATTCTACCTAACCTTATTTCAACAGCTCTACTTACTTATCACTGCTGACTCCTCTATGCTGACTCCGCACTCATGCCTGCACCCTCTGCAATTGACACTGCAATCTGCACCGCACACACTGCAATTGACACAGCATGCATCGCAATTGGCACCACATGCACCACAATTGGCACTGCATGCACCGCAGGTAGCTCCGCATGCGCTGAACACATCTCCGCATGCTCCACACACATATCCGTATGCTTCACATGATGCTTCGCAAATTCACACAGTGCTCCGCGCCCTACCTACATACCCACAGCTCTACACACCTACCCACCAACCCACTGCTATACACAGCTAACCACCTACCCACTGCTCTACCCACCTACCAACCTACTGCTCTGCACACCTATGGCTCTACCCAACTACCCACCTACCACTTTACCCAACTACCCAAATATCACTCTTCTTACCTACCAACTTACCTACCATTCTACCCACCTACTTCTCTAACTACTTACTGCTCTACCCATCTACCCACAACTTTCACCTACTCACTGCTCTACTTAAACATCTACACAGTGCTATATCCACTGTTCAATATGTAGTGTGGTGGGTCGGTGGATATAGCACTGTGTAGATGTTTAAGTAGAGCAGGGGGTAGGTGAGAGTGGTGGGTAGGTGGGTAGAGCAGTAAGTGGTTAGAGCAGTAAGTGGGTAGAACGGTAGGTAAGTTGGTAGGTACGAAAAGTGGTATTTGGGTAGTTGAGTAAAGTGGTAGGTGGATAGTTGGGTAAAGCCATAGGTGGGCAGAGCAGTAGTTTGGTAGGTGAGTAGAGCAGTAAGTGGTTAGAGCAGTAGGTGGGTAGAACGGTAGGTAAGTTGGTAGGTACGAAAAGTGGTATTTGGGTAGTTGAGTAAAGTGGTAGGTGGATAGTTGGGTAGAGCCATAGGTGGGCAGAGCAGTAGTTTAGTAGGTGAGTAGAGCAGTGGGTTGGTGGGTACCTGTGTAGAGGAGTGGGTAGGGTGCGGAGCGGTGTGTGAATGTGTGGAGCGTCATGTGAAGCATGCAGAGATGTGTGTGGAGCATGCAGAGATGTGTGTAGAACATGCGGAGCTAACTGCGGTGCATGCAGTGTCAATTGCGGTGTGTGTGGTGCCAATTGTGGTGTCAATTGAGGTACGTGCTGTGTCAATTGCGATGCATGCTGTGTCAATTGCGATGCGCGTGGTGTCAAATGCGGTGCATGCAGTGCCGATTGCGGTCAATTGCGGAGGGTGCGGAGATGGGTGGGGAGTCAGCAGTGAGGAGTAAGTAGAGATGTTGAAATAAGGTTAGGTAGAATGATAGGCAGTTGGTTAGATGGGTAGAGCAGTAGTTATGTGTGTAGGTTAATAGAGCTTTATGAATGTGGGTAGATGGTAGAGCGAAAGGTGGCTGGGTAGGTAGGTAGAGTGGTAGGTAGGTGGGTAGGTGTAGATGGGTAAAGCTGTAGGTAGGTTGGTGTGTGTAAGTTCATAGAGTGGTGGGTAGGGCAGTGGGTGGGTGTATGTATTAGTAGTTATTTAAGTAGGTTAGTAGAGTGGTGGGTATAGTGGTAGGTAGTACAGTGGGATAAGCAGTAGGTAAGTAAGTAGAGTGGTGGGCAGGTGGGTAGCGCAATGGGTTGGTGGACAGAGAGATGGGTAGACTTTTGGGTAATGATGTTGGTAGACATTGTGAAGTGAGCCAGTGGATATAGCAGTAGGTAGGCGGATCGAGCAGTAGGTAGGTGGGCCGAGCAGTAGCTAGGTGAGTAGGTGGGTAGGTCAGTGCATAGAGCAGTAAGTAGGCAGGTAGATTTTAGATAAATGAAGTGGTGACTAGTTGGTAGGTAGGTAGAGCAGTGAGTTAGTGGGTGAATTGAGAAATAGATAGGTAGGTAGGTGGGTGGGTAGAGTGATAGGTAGGTGGTTAGGTAGGTAGAATTTTGGGTAGGTAAATAGAGCTGTAAGTAGTTGGATAGAGTGGTAAGTAGATAGGTGGAGTGGTCAGTAGATGGGTAGAGTCGTGAGTAGATGGGTTTAGTGTTGGGTAGGTGGGTAACGCTATGGGTAGGTGTGTAGAGATTCGGGTAGGACAGTTAGTAGAGCAGTGGGTAGGTAGGTTGATTGGTAGATAGGTAGGTGGGTAGTGAAATGGGTTGATGGGTAGAGAAGTGGGTAGAGTTTCAGATAGTGGGATGGGTAGAGTGTAGGTAAGTGAGTAGGTGGTTAGAGTGGTAGGTAGAGCAGTGGGTAGAAGGTTAGGAGGGTAGAGTGTTAGGTAGGTAGTTACAGTTGTAAGTAGAGCAGTTGTTGGATAATTATGGAAGAGGGTGAGTTTTTAGTGGGTAGGTGGTTTGGTGGGTAGAGCAATGCGTGTGTTGGGAGGTGGGTACACCAGTGGGTATGTAGGTAAGTATGTAGAGCGGTGGACATGTGGGTAGAGCATTGGTAGGAATGGTGACTAGGTGTGCAGAGCAGGAGGTGGTTAGGTAGTTGGATAGGTGGGTGGAGCAATGAGTAGGTGTTTAGATTGTTGGAGAGGTAAGAATAGCAGTGGGTGTGTGGGTAGGTAGAATGGTAGACAGTTGATTAGATGAGTAGAGCAGTATGTATGTGTGTAGGTTAATAGAGCTCTAGGAATGTGGGCAGGATGGAAGAGTGAAAGGTGGATGTGTAGGTGGGTAGAGTGTTTGTTAGTTGGGAGGGTGTGTAGATGGGTAGAGCTGTAGGTACGTGGGTGTGTGTAGGTGCATAGAGTGGTGGGTAGTACAGTGGGTGGGTGAATATATTAGTTGTTATGTAAGTAGGTAAAGTAGAGCAGTGGGTACATGGGTGGAGTGACGGGTAGTGTTTAGATCAGTAGGTGGTTAGGTAAGAGGGTGGGTAGGTTGGTAGGACAGTGGATAGGTGGGAAGATAAGAAGAGCATTGGGTTTTGTGGGTAGTTAGAGTAGTAGGTAGGTGTCAGTGTGTAGGTGCAGTGGGTAACAAGATGATGGCCGTAAACAAGATGGTGGACAAGATGGTTGTCGAGAATAGATGAGAGGTTGAATCAAACATTGTGGTCGCATGACTAGAATAATAGAGCATGGTGTGCCATGATGGGCCTAATAAAACGCAATCCGAAATGGTGGATACCGAGGTGGAATGAAAGAACACGAAGAAATGGAATACGAGATGGTGGACGCCGAGGTGGAACGATAGGGTATGAATAAATTTAATCCGAGATGGTGTATGCCGTGATGGAATGATAGAGCATGAATAAATGGAATCCGAAATGGTGGACTCCGAGGTGGAATAATACAGCAGAAATTATTGTAATCCAAAATGATGGATACCGAGGTGGAATTTATAGAGAATTAAGTCTGAATCAAAGATGGAGTATGCCAATGTTAGAATTATAGAGCATGATGCGCGAAAACAAGATGGTGGATGCAGATATGGATGCCAAGGTGGAATGTTATAGCATGAAGAAATGGAATCCAAAATGGTGGACGCCTATGTAGAATGATAGAGCATAAAAATAGGGAATCCAATATGGCGGCCGAAAATATAATTCAAGATGGCGACCGGAATTTATGAAATCCTATATGGCGGCCTGAAATGACGTAATCCAAGATGACAGCCGGAAATGATATAATCCAATATGGTGGCCGGAAATTATTTAATCCAAAATAGCGGCGGTCGGCCCAGGCCCCTACCTCCTGACTCCTGTTCCAGAACGAACTAAATTACACTTTTATAGCCCCCACCTGGAAGTCTTTGCAAACTTTGTCTTCTGTTTTACCTACTGAAAGTATTATAAATAATGCAATGGGGAACCCTGTAAGCAATAACAAAATGTTTTCGACTGGTCGTGCGCGTTTTTTCCTTGCAAGAAACTGCGTGGTAACCGCGAAAACCGCGGGGTCACTGACGTGGTAACGGACCGCGGTGGCGTAGAGTTCAGGCTACTCGCCTCCCACCAAGGTGAACCGGGTTCGATTCCCGGCGGGGTCGCTCCCGGAATAGGTGGCGTGAGGTAATCGTGCCGGACGATGACACTGTTCAGCGGGTTCTCGGGAATCTCCCGTTTCCCCCCGCCCGTGCACTCCGACGCTTCCCCGTACTCGGCTCGCTTCTCTTCACCCTCATAAGCTCTCAAGACCTCGACGTTAAGAGCCGCCACTCTTCACGGACGTGGTAGATTCTCCCCGTCACGAATTATATAACTAGTTATTTGGCTATCTTTTGACTGAGTGTCGTGCGACTGTTCATATTAATATTTTACACAAACTTAATATATGTATGCCTTATAAACCATTAACATGTATTTATATACTTTTATATAATATTAAGTCTTGAAACATAGTCACGTCAAGTTTTAACTCTTGTATACCAAATGTAATCGTGTTGTTAAAAACCAAACATTTATACACATAAAAACAATAAATACGCTAGAAATTGTCACAGGTGGCCGGGATTGACCAGGTTGGTGATAGAGACAGGTGAATTTTGCGGAAAGATTTCAATGCCAGTTGTACTCTAAGACACCTTTGTTCATAGGCACTTTCGTGGTTAAGTGATTTTAAATGTCACGTGCCTCAAGTGCCTGCCTGCGAATCATGGACGTTTAGTGTCGGAGTACTTTACTCTGATTGCCGCAATCAAATAAGAACATGTCTTCCCACGTAGACACGCAGCCAATAACCACAGGAAGTCTTGGTTGTGGACGCAGGATATTGAAGTATAGAATGGCCATAAATCTTATTCGCGAAAAACACCTGTGCCTAGTGATAGGCTGAGGTCTTGATTAAAGAAAAGAACTTAATTTTATTTCCTTATTTGTTTACAATGATTCAAAAATCGATATAAATGTGTATTTCACAATGTACTTACACTCTCAATAACAGTACTCACTGTAATTAATAAGTAGATACCCCACCATTTAGTGTTATGGGATTGCATGTTCCAAGCTAGACTCCGCAGTACGTCACACGCTCGAGCAGAGAAGCTTGTTCATTGGCTACCGACACAGGCAGAACTCATGTTCCAGTTTAACCTGACCACACGGAGTGAAGTTACCAGAGGACTGAGTGTTTACTATTGGTTCTGAGTCTTTCAGGACGTGTCGGATGAACTGAGATCCAATGAAACACATGAAACTAACATATAATTGTATAGTGATTACTTAGGTTACTAAGTTAAAACGTGAAATGCTGCGGTCTTTATTGATAAGTAGTGGTAGTGAAATTTCACGAAAAGATTCCAAAACGAGTTACGTTCTAAAGACTGTAGGGTCGTTTTCGTATCTTGATTGGCTGAATTACTTTTTGACACGTGTTATCTGTCTGCACACGAATCGCTTACGAGCTATGCCGATGTTGCCGAATTCTGAGTGGCCCAGCCAAATATGTAAACTCCTTCTCAAGCCGAGAGCGACCAGTAGCGATAGACAAACTGCTTTTGGGTGCTTATAGTATTGAATTCTACCGTGTACTATTTTTTGTTTGTGAAAAATACTGTCTCTATTGATAAACCATTACTAAATATCAAGGTCACCCGATTTTCACTAAAATAATTCCACGGAATGTATATTGCATTATCTTACTTCCACGCCTGCAGTTTCTCTCCCGTTATTGGCTGCGAGCAATCGTCGAAAGCAGTGTGGTATTTGACTGGACCAATGAGAATTAAGTTACTCCGGTACTGACTGAATGTCTGTGATTCGCGGCAGGCACATAATGCGCGCATCAGTTGGAACCATCCAATCGCGAAAGTCGACCTGGGTTTAAACGTATTGATATACAACTTGACATGGAATTATTTTCGCGAATAGCAGGTAGCACTACATTAATCAGATAGATAATTAAATTAGTACTATTGTATATTCGCGGTTTCTTCACACTTTTTGAATCAAACGTTCACAAAATCCTCCCCGTGAGCGATGTGTTTAGCTGTTTCCTAAATATCCCATATATCACAAGGTTTATATATTTGTTTAAATATAAAAATATCTAATATTTGGTTGAATTAAATTGTTATTTGTGTTTTATCTGTAAATAATAATATTTTATTTATAACAAATACTAATAAAACAATGAGAAAACAGGTGTTTTGGTAATGCCTAGTAAGTGAAGAGATTTGGGCGGTCTTGGGAGTCGATGAGGGTGATTGCAGTGAATATGGATCGGCGCCGGAATGAAGGGGTGGGGGAAACGGGAGATCCCCGAGAAGATTCGCCGACCAACGGCATCGTCCGGTACAATTCCCACTTGCGAAAATCCGGTGACCCAGCGGTATTGAACCCGGGTTCTCCTTGGTGGAAGGCGAGTGTGCTAATCGTTCAGCCACCGTGGCCTCCGTAATGCCTAGTACGAAACAGTTCTTATGCAAAATATTATTAGAGTTAGTGCGAACTAACATGAAGCGTTGTCCGTCTGGTGTAATTTTTGTATGCTCGGTTAAGCCTTGTTAGCACGAGGTGGAGGAACATCCAGGAAGAAGACCTTTAGCGGGGCTTCAGAAATGTTGGAGTAACCCTGAATGTACTACACCAACATAACTGCAAACTCTAGATAAGTCAGAGTGCACCAACTGCATCAGTACCTCGTGAACCCTCCCCCCTCCCCCCTAGGATTGTCCTCGGGCGCATCACAGACACGTTAACATTCGTCCGGGCGCACCAAGCCGTTGACACCTCCCAGCAGTCCCCTCGAGCACACAGGTATAAGCTGTTCACGGTAAAATGGCCACTTTTGAAAGCCCTGCCCAAGATCTACGTGTTTGCTCGTTGTATATTCCTCCGCCCTATGTAAAATTAACATTCTAATGGGCCTCATCACTTTATTCATGCTTCGGTCAAGTGAGCCTGTGAAATTATTAGGAAAGTAAGTATTTTACAAATCTGTTCATTTTTACTCTTCGATGCATTTGAAATAAACAGAAAGCGAAAGTGAGTGAGTGAGTGAGTGAGTGAGTGAGTGAGTGAGTGAGTGAGTGAGTGAAGAGATTTGGGCGGCTCTGGATATCGTGGTCTTGAAGCCGATGAGGGTGATTAAGGTGATTATATAGCGGCACCGAAATGAAGAGGCGGGGGGAAATGGGAGATCCCCGAGAAAATCCGCCGGCCAACGGCATCGTCCGAGAAAGCGAAAGAAATAATTTAACTTATCACAGATGGTTATCTAACACTTTTATTCGGCGTTAAGACATGGAACTACATTCCAGCCATCGTTACCAACCTTACTGGGAGCATGTCACTCAGTGCGACCCTTAAAATATATATATATATATAGGTAAGAACAGTGACTTTTTTATAAGGTTGATTTCAAAAGTGCTCACTTTAACGTGAACAGCCTTTAGCTGTCTCGGCGTTTAACAGGAACCGCTGTAGCTCACACCGTATCACTAGGGCCACCTGTTTTACGCGAAAAAATTTCAGAACAAGTTGTGTTCCAAGACACTTTAATTTGAACCACTTTTGTGATTGGATCATTTGAATTGTCACGCGTCCTATCAGTCTGCCAGCGAATCACGGACAGTCACTAATCGGAGAAACTTAAATCCTGATTGGCTCGCTCTTGTAACAGACTGTCTTAACACAAATACCAGCAGCGGCCAGTAGCCAAAGGAAAGATGCAAGTGTTCACATAGGTTATTGAAGTCTAGCCAGAGTCTAAGTCTTTTCGCGAAAAACAGGCGGCCTTGCGTATCACAGAGTATATAGAGGTGAAGTAGCAGCATGTTCCACGAACTCCAGCCGCACACGCCATCAATATGGCGTCTCTTACCATCACCAGCAACACGTCGGAATGCTGTTCGTCAACCAGCATCTGGTCACTTACCAGCCGACAGGCTAGCCAACAGGAAACCGTTCTTAGAACGCGGTAGCCAATCAGACAAGAGGCCCGTTCCCAGAGCTTTACGGTGCCAGTGAGAGAATGGGCGCAACTACATAAAAGGAACCGCCTCGCCAATATGTTTTTGTGTACACACCTACTCTGAAATTTAACACTGAACGTGGCCATAACGTGAAACGTCATATTCTTATGTTCGTGTGTAGGCTCCCTTGTTAACCCCTTAACATACACACTAATTTTTCTTGCCGGGTGTCGCAAAAGAGGAAATTTATGGTATGATATTTCTCATACCAACTTACTCTGTGGAACCTATGGAAAGAATTTCAGCAAATGGAGCAACCAATCATAAACTAGTTGGCATGTCAGCAGCTACCGATAGTATCAGTTAGGGAAAGGTGCTGGTTTTATTCCTGCTATCTTCTTACATTGTACATAACCTACCATGATTGACATATTCTGCAATATGTCACGCAACGAATATGCTCGGGATAATGTGTTAAATAGTTAATCCTTTCATTCCCACATAAGTTTATGGTTTCTGGTGTTGCAAATGAGAAAGTTTTTGAGATGTGCTGATCTTAGCTGGCGAAGATCTTGTTTGGTTACCAAGACCAATGAACTGTAGGCTTCGTGTTCAGTGATAAGTAATACGAGCAACTCAGGGCAACTGAGAAATTCGCCGAGTTCAACGACTTCTAGACTAAGACTCCGCTGTCTTGCGTGCTATCGTGCAGATATCAAGTGCCCATTGGTTGCTTGCTGCCACATTAGAGGGCGATGATCGTGCGCTCATTTGGTTGCGTGTTTCTGATTGTCCCAGGGTTTTCCAGGATGTGTCAAGTAACGCGTGGACCAATGACAAAGGTGACACAAACATAGGAATTTTCCAATTCTAGCATGTCCCGAAATTAATCCGCGAATTTTTCAGGTCTCTGGTCATAACGTAGATCAGTATAGGCTCTTCACGATAAAGTGAGCGCTTTTGAAATCAACTTCAGCAAAAAGTCACCTCTCCAGCCTGCAAATATTTGAACGGGCGTATTGAGTAGTTCCATATCTTAACGTCGAATAAAAAGTGTTGGTTACCCATTTGTGATTACTTCAATTATTTCTTTCAATTCTTTTCTTTCTTTATGCATCGAAGTGTAAAAATGAACAGATTTGAAGTTATTTCTAATGATTCCTCAGTTCTACTTGACCGACGCGTGAATAAAGTGATGAGGCCCATGGCAATGTTAATTTTACATAAGCTGGAAGAATACACAACGTGCATACAAGTAGATACTAGCGGGGCTTTTAAAAGAGTGCTCATTTTACCGTGAACAGCCTATAGCAAAGTTTACGAGTCAGTCACCTCCAGGAAAGACCATTGTACACTGAGCCTCGCAGAGTATAGTACTAGTCGAACCTTCCTGTGCAACATGTGGACAAATTTCTACACTGGGCATGAAAAGGGTTTAGAACGTAAACGACGACATCGTGGAAGGAAACGTAAAATGTCCACCACGAAACTAACTATAATCTGAATCGTTTTATTTAACTCGAACTTTCTGGCTATTCATTGTTAACCACATTATCCCGAGTATAAACGTCGCGTCTGACATGTTGCAGAATATATAAATCATGGTCGGTTCTGTACAATGTAAGAAGCTATCAGGAATAAAACCAGCGCCTTTCCCTAACTGCTACTATCGGTAGCTGCTGACGTGCCAACTAGTTTATGATTGGCTGCTCCATGTGTCATGATGCATCCACTGAAATTCTTTCCATAGGTTCCATTGTGTAAGTTGGTATGAGAAATTGGTTGGTACTTATCACACCATAAATTTCCTCTTTTGCGACACCCGACATGAAAAATTAGCGTGTATGTTAAGGGGTTAATATCTTATTATGCGTGTAAAACTGGATTGGGACATTTAAAGTGTTTACCCTGTGAGAAGTGTCTCACATGTTCTTGTTTTGGGTGAAATAAATTTAACTCGTTAGATCAAACGTTAATTTCCTATTTATAGTCATAGACTAAAGATGACGTAGACCCGTCACGCTGGCTGCGCACAAACAATCTCCGTGTCCCAACATCGAACTGCTTTTTCTGTCAATACGTCTAGCGAAAACGGCATGGTTTTGATTTTACGTTAGAAAACTGTAAAAATATGCTTTTAGATGTATACTTCTTCTAACTTATTTGTAATGCAGTTTGTTTAAATTAAATATGTAAAAGTATTTTATTCATATAATAGTGATTGTCATTAAACAATTAAGATATAAACAAACACTTTCATCACTGACGACCATGTGACTTTGACAGTTGTAATCCTTTGGGGTAGGTCAGTGTTGGGTACATGCGCGGAAGACGAATAAGCGGTCTACCTCATCTTTAGTCTATGTTTAAAGTGTTGCGATCAAGCTATTTTTTTGGTGTGCGATGTACTTGTAATCAGCATTTTTCTCGCAAAAAATTTACAACGTTCTGCGGGATCGTTGGTATTGGCATTAGCCATTCATGTTTAAGAGGTCTAGGAAATTCCACAAATCAGATTAGCCACAAGAAAGACTTGTCTCAAAGTACTAGGCAGTGATGCCTTTAATTTGTACAGCACTGGCCGTAAGTATAATTAATATCGAACGTGACCACGATCGTTGACACGGTGACTGACTTATCCAAGATCTTATAACTAACACACAACAATAACAATTTTTGTGGGGTCGCGGTGGACGAGCGGTTAGCCTGCTCGCCCCCTCCACCAAGACGATCCGGGTTCAATCCCCGACCGGGTCACTCCGGATCTTCGCAAGTGGGAATCGTGCCGGACGATGCCTTGCTCAGCGGGTTTTCTCGGGGATCTCCCGTTTCCCCCCGCCCTTTCGTTCCGGCGCTGCTCCATACTCATATCAATCACCCGCATCGGCTCTCAAGACCTCGATGTTAATAGCCATCCAAATCTCTTCACTCCCTTCATAACAATTGTTCAGTCGTCCACTGTAATTACCAATGTCACGTCACCTGGTGCTCATACGGTTTTGCTATTTCACTTAAGGTGGTTAATTCAATTTTTATATAATTGACTCCATGTAAACAATAAGTTTCAAATGCAAAAAAGAACACATAAATATCTTGATTTTCAATGATCTTATATCACAAATTTACGTGAATATATCCCATTCACGGTTACTTACATCTTTCCTGAAGCCCTGCTATTGTTATACTTCCAAGATAATCCTCCGCATTATGCTAATGAATCTTTATTAAGTATAGAAAATTACACGATAAGTACAGCGCACCGCATTCGTGCGCACTCGGTGTAATAATATTATGCTTAGAACTATTTCTTACTAGGCATTGCCAACCCAGCTACAGTATTTTCTCTCTGTTTTCGTTCATATTAATTATAAATGAATTATTATAATATGGTATATGAAAATTTCGTGAATTCATTTCGGGACAAGACAGACGTCAACCACATATATAGTAAAATTACCTTCGCAATTGGATCACAGTTTATTACACCCACCCTGGACGCCTCTGAGCCAATAGCAGACTTGCAAGGAAACGACTTGCGAATCCCACAACTGCCAAGTGTGGGGAAACAGCCAATGAACACACAGCTGAGGCTCCAGTATGCAGAGGACTGAGGAGTCTAGCCTACAGGTCATTGAACTCGCGAAATTTTCCAATCTCTAGTGATAACTGTTAACATGTTCCCTGTCTCTCGACAAACATGTTCCCTGTATCTCGACAAACATGGGATAAACGTAAAGCCAAGATGGCGCGTAAACCTTGCTCTTACAAATTGGTTTTTCATGCTGGGACTGTTAAGGCCCTTTCATATTATCAATTATTTCTTCAAATTACCTTCAGGTTTTATTTATAACTTAACGCTGTACGGCGTCATAGAAACTTCATAATCGTGACCATTTTCTCTTTCAATTCCTTGAATAGCTCATTTTCCTTCACGATTTTCGTTTAGAACATGTTCAATATTTTCTTGAATCCAAAATTGCAATCGCTTATCACATCTTTTCTGACAGTATTAATAGAGGTGATCTCAAATTAAACTATTGGTGTGCACACATTTAAAGTTTTTTCGAAATAAAGATGCATATTTAAAAAAATAAAATGTGCAATAAAATAGTAGGTTTTTGTTGGGGTTTGCCCAGTTATTTTCGTTTCGTGCGTATATAGACACCCCTAAAAGTTTACTTTTGGTATTTTTAAACTGGTTTCGTTAAAAAGTTTGTAGTCAATTATCGTGTAGATACATGCAAGTTTGTTGCATTAATTTAATTGAAAGGGAAATAAAATAATACTGCAGTTCAATAAATTGAATTCCAGTAATTGAATTCAATAAATATTTGATAGTGTGAAATTGCCTTTGTTGTTGTTGTTGTATGACATGTATATAAAGCACAAGTTAGATCAAATCTATTTTCTCGAGAAGTATGGTTTCTTCAGCAACGCTATACATTGTATTCGTTTAGAAAGCACGTATCCATATCAAAAACAATTGATTGTTCGAACTTTTGCTTTTTTTTTTAATGAATTTAAAACCGTACTCAAATTTTTTTCTTTATTAGTCAACAATTATTTTGTGTCAGTTTTACTTCACACGATTTGTTATCAAGTTAAGCAGTTATTTTAAATTTTATTTTGATTATGAGCACTCCGACGTCTAGGTTCTTCCGTTCAACAAGGGTTTAAGGGGCTCATCAGCGAACCTAACTTCAACCCACATCTGTAATTGCCAAACTCGTAAAGGCTTATCCAGGATTCGAACACGAGGCCGCGCATTAGGATAGAAACACGTTATTACCTCGCCTATGGACGTGGCCTGTTAAAGGAACAGTTTTTATATATATATTTTTTGTAAATTAAGTAAAAATCCGAATTCTTACGTGTATTGTAAAAAAAAAAAAAAAAGCTGGAAAGTAGCAAGCAAACAATAAGATAGTTACGTTCCAAGAATTGTTGGAAATACGTGGACAATAATTTTTACTGAAAGTGGACATACACAAACACTCTCGCGCGCGCACACCCACACGTAGACAAAATCTTTTACAAACGCAACTGAGATTCATCTTTCGCCAAAATGATATATATATATATATATATATATATATATATAATATATATATATATATATATATATAATACATTTTTTTCTTCATCCCTTCAAAATTGATAAGCGTAGTAACTATGTTTTTTGCCATATATACATAATATAAATTGACATGTTTCTCAAAAAGGAAACGATGTACGATATATATGTATATATATATATATTTTTTTTTTTTCTTAGAATAATGTTTAGGGATAGTGAAATTTCGCGAAAATATTTTCAGAACAAGTTAAATTCAAAAACACGGTAAGGTCGGTTACGTATCTTGATTGGCTGGATTACTTTTCGACACGAGTTAACTGTCTGCACACGAATCACGTAGGAGCCGTGCCGATGTTACCGAATTCTGAGTGCCCCGTTCGAATGTGAAAACTCCTTCTGAAGCACAGGGCAACCAATGGTAATAGACAAACTGCTGTTGAGTTCTTATAGCATTTAATTCTACCGTCTACTCATATTTTTTTCGCGGAAAATCACTAGTTATAATAATGTTACAAGCTGTGGGCGTGGACGGACAAGTAATCGGAATGAAATAATCAGGTTTTGAGTTAGTAAAAAAAAACTAATCTATTTCGTAATTTTTTACAACTTCCATTGCCGGACACCAAAAGAGTAACTCTCCACAGACGTGGCAATTAATATTCCACGAAAGTTTGTTGACGTTTGCTCTGCTTAACTCGATTGTAATTATTTGTTGTAAGTGTCCTTGACATGGAAACCACTTTACAGCATATTCACACGATGGGTTGCTCGGTAAATATATCCCGGACTCTCGTGTCATGCTGAGTTCACTCAGGCGTGCGTCACTAGGCTGTTGTGCAGGCCGGTTCGCAAAGACTGTAGCAATATTTCGGTTTAAACTCTTGACCACAGTGAGTATCCCGCCAATATCGTCAACAGCTTGTTGACTCTGCGCTCTATTCTCTCCGCGACCTCCTTTGTCCCTGAGGCTACAAAGTTCCCGAACCACATGTCAATCAATCGATCGTTACATTTATTTTTTTCCCCGATCAACTGCTTGTGCAGCATTTCTCTGAACCCTCGATACGAGTACCCACACCTGAGCATACACATACTTAGGGACACTTGTTCTTCGCGAAATGATTACGGGACTAGTTGTACTGGAAAACACGATATTTCAGGAACAATTTCGTGGTTGGATGATTATTACTCTCGCGTCTGAGGTGACTGCCAGCCAATCACAAGTGGCGTTTATTCCATAGACGGAAAGTAAGCAATGCTTACCCCATTCATATTGGAAATCTTTGACCTTTTATATGGTTAGCCTTAACTTTAACTTTAAACACATTTAATTCCGAATTTCTCGTTTCCGATTCAAGATACAGAGTTTTTGTAACTCCCGTACTGTACACGCATAGTGCTGCTATCTAGTATTTATTTCTACAAATGGGAGCGACTAGCCATGAATCGAACTCGCAAGCAACAACACGCCACACGCTCGACCATGTTCCTTCGTCAGGGTAAGCAGTCGTTCTGTTTGCGTCCTCCAGTCCTACATTGTCCCTTGGAAAGTTAATGAAAGTGTTCGGGAGAACGGGTTTTCCTCATAATTTGTAATATGCTCTCTAAATAATATTCAGTTTAATTATTATTACATTCATTTCGTTTCCGTTTTTATAACTAATGTTGGGTATCATAAAACAGTAAATACATGTGTAGGGTAAGCAAAGTTGGAAGTTGCGTTTGTTAGTAGAAATTTAAAATTGAACCACGGCCCGGCGAGCAACTGTTATCTAAAACACTCTAACATGTGAGGCTATTATATTGGCAAGCGGGAGGTACTGTCCTGTCTGCAACCCTGGGTACAAACCAGCCTGACATTTCTCATTTCTATTCATCGTGTAGCAGTAAAATACTAGTCCACCCACTAACTAACGAGGTGGTAAGCTGTTTTCCCGGGGATATCCCGTTTCCCGTGCCCTTTCATTCCGTCGTTGTTCCCTACCCATCTCACTTCACCCTCATCGGCTCGCAAGACCTCGATGTTAAGAGCCACCCCAGATCTCTTCATTCACTCACCACTGTTTGGATTTTAACACTTTGTAGACGATGCTCGAGTGCAGCTCGAGCAAAGGTAATTTGAAAATTTCTTTGCTGTTCAGAACAAAATTTGCATGGATGTGCAGTCTTTGTTCGGCCAGTGTTTAACACGACCTCACAAGAACACGACAGCGCAGTAACAATAATATCGCTAACGATAGAATTTATTTTATTTATAGCCACTCAAAGCGACATGATTGATTGTAAATCCTTTTATACGATAAGCGAAATTTGATTGGGTCGATATCAGCTCGGCTTTCCATTGGTTTGAGTACCGGCCAATAATTGACGCTGTAAAGTACAGGGTTAGTGTCCGGTGTGGTATGGACCAATAGGACGATGGTGAGTTCTAACACAGACACCAACAGAACCGGTGTTCTTGCAGTAGTGGATATAGGTGACTCACTTCTAATTTGTCTTAGGGCCAGTAAATGTGTGCAGACCTCAATGTGTTAGTAATACTTCATAAACACAAACAAAAGAAGTTAACACTGATTTCTGTCGACGTCATACGACGTTGCCTAATTTGAACAGCATTTTAATGAAGTTTGTAATAGCATTATGAAGTTACGCGTTCTTATAATACTTTTACGCACTGTAGATCGCACCGACTGCGAGCTTCCGTTATGCGTGGTCCGGCTCTGTATGGGGTGACCAGCCTCAACCCTCCCCTCCCCCTGGCAGATACGCTTGCTGACTTGTCACCGCCTCCCCCCTCCCCCCTCACCCCTCATCCAAATCCCTGAAGGCAGTCGGGGAATGATTGCCAGCAGCGAGACCTGGCTTGCATCACAAGCCCCTACTTCTCTATCCTTCCCCTGCTGGAGAAGCCGGTAACTGTAGAGGATGCTCAAGAATATTCTGGTAACTAGGACCCCCGGCGCAACATGGGATTTAGAGAAATTTCTGGGTGATAGCATACGACCCTATACAAACAAGCCACTGTTGGACTGTCGGTAGTCTTTTGCGGAGGCGATCTGGTGGAGTGCGGTGGGCAAAGTTGAGTGCGGACGAGGATGGGAGATTACGAGATGACGGCGGACGAGGTGTTTGCGGAGTGGATGGTTGAGAGGGGGTGATACCCGACGAGAGAAGGCAACTGTGCGCGAGGGCGCACGGAGAACTCTAGAACATTGCGGACTGCTGGGACGTGGACTAAACTGAGGCGGGACTGATTAACATGCGATACGGACTTTATTGTGAATATTGTCACTGGCAAATATGGACAAGTGATTTGTAAAATAGCTGAGTAGGTTTAGATACACTATATATTGGGACTGATTTTTAATTATTTGATTATGTTAATTTCCTTGAAGTAATTGTAAATTGTATTGATCGAAGTCATTAATTGTAAACATAAAGTGATATCAATTTATTATGAGATATTAAGTCGAGATAATTTTCTTTATAGTTATTGTAGATAAAACGAACTGGGTTTGGATCACTGACTTTGAGAGAAAATTGTAAGAATACATTGGCAACGTCGGCAGAAGTTTTCACGATGTTCAATACGATGCAATTTTACACCTGCAGTACTCCAAGTGCAAAATTATTCAAGTGGACTGAATGAATTGAGCGTCATTTCAGTTGGGAAGCGACATTTCATTGTAACGCTGCCACCTTAGCTCTAGATTGACTGACAGCTGGCCAGTTGTAGAGTACACCAAACGTGTCCGTCCGTTATTTGTAAGTCCGCCATACGTCCTTCCGTCTTTTAGTCCAGTGATTCACAGTAAAGACTTCGTACGTCCATCGTCAATTCATTGCTGCAAACTACATAATAAAAACTGTTTAAGAGTCGGACAAAATTCTCCATTAAAGGTGAAAATAAGTGGCTACATAGTGTGAGTAAATACACAAAACATACAAAGGCCTACTCGCAAATAACAGAAATTAGTCGATGTTAATAAATTCTAACAATAGAATAACCAAAATAATTTTATTACTTTTGCTATTGCTCAGAAGCATTTTCTGTTTCTGAACAGAATTATCAACAAATCCTTAGGAAAAGTGTAACGACAGTACTTCCTACAGCTTCTTAAACAAACTCATTAAAACAAACAAACGGGTAGAACAAAACATAGCACATACTACAGAGCCTTATAATTAGGGACCTGCAAAATTTGTGTTATTTTGGAGCCGCAGACTACTGTAAACTCTAAGTTTTCGTAGGCTCGTGTAAATTCTTCCGTTGGCCGACAACTTGTGTGACTTGTCCCAAGGACACTTTTAGCCTATAGTAAAGCCTCAATGGAAGAGCGTCCAATGTCCAGTAAAGAAGAGTCTCACATGTAAACGACGTCATATAGTTGCCAGTAGCCAATGAAATCACGAACTGCGCTCAAGCAGGCTTAGAACTGTAAAGTCTAGCATGTCACCAAAACATAACGCGAATTTTGCAGGTTTCTACGTATAATGAAATCGAAATGAACCGGCACAATAAAACGTGCCAGTTTAGAAACCCGTAGTTTCATCCGCTAGTCCGTCAAAAGTTAAAGTTTGCCTAGCTTTGTACGGACAGATGGATGGCATTGTCGAAAGTGCCTATTTGGCTGTTGGTAGCATGACTAACTGATGAATACCAGTCGGACGAATGAAATGGTTTATAGTAAATCCTAAACCCACTACTAAGACTCGACCATAGTACCCGAAAAAAACGTTCAAGTCCCACATGAATACTTTAATACTCGTGTATAGTATCTCCTCAAGCGCAGCAGCTAGAGATTCAGCATGATTCCCTGCCAGCTATTATTCTAACCTACCTAAGTGCGTCTGAGGGTAGAGCACCATACTAGTGGCACGTATTTGTCTCGAAAATATTTCACAAGTTGTGTTCGAAAACATTTTGAATTTTTACGCGTTTTAACTGTCTGCCTGCCAATCACGGGCGATCAGTATCGGAGTGCTTCATTACGATCGGTACAGTCAAATAAGAACACGTCTTGTCACGTAGACGCTTGACCAATAACCAAATAAAGTTTTGGCTGTGGACGTAGGATATTGAGGTCTAGCATGACCATACATATTTCCGCGAAAAACACTTGTCCCTAGTAATCACTCATGTAACACACACTAACTCACACAAAGCCAAGCGGCCAATAGCCAAAGGAAAGTTGCAAGAGTGTACACATGACACTGAAGTCTAGTCTCAGCATGAATCCTTTCGCTAAAAACAGGTAGCCTTACTCATACACAGCCCTGATTCTCCGCCCTGCGAACCCCGAATCAATACTTGCGTGGAACAGATGCGAGAAAGAACAAAGTTAGTCTGGAACCGCCCACTGCATTACACCGCACATACACAATCATTATTGTAGCTTCATGGTCATTCTGGCTGGTTCATCAAATTGAAATTTCGCAGTTCTTGTTTCCCCTTCAGATATTGAGTGCAGCAACTACCAAAGCAGTGCAGCTTGGCAATAAACAGGAGTGACCCTTGGAGTCATTTGCCGCAAAAAGTCTCCTGCGCACAGCTGTTCGGAGAAGAATCCTTCCGACAACCCAAAGGCAACAACTTGACACCCGAAAACTCACTGAAATACCAATTGACGCCATCAGCTACCAAAGAGAAACAATTGGACTCATCACAATGAATGGCGCTGCGTAACCAGACTACCAAATCTCGCTGGCCAACGCTTGTTCATCATTTCTCTTAACTCAAGATTGTGCGACGAGTTCTAACACCCTGGCCGAGAACTTAAGTAGTGTCTCAATTTAAAGAATACTATTCCGAGAGAGTACTCTTTCGCACACCCTGGCGAGAGCACTGCTTCGCACTCTCTTATGCTCTCGCTCTGTGAAATTCACATAATCACTCACTCGTTTCTCTCCGACGTCACGCAGCGGCTGTGATTTCAAAAAGGTGCGAAATCGTGTTCAGCTAAAATCACGGTCATCGCTATTAAAAGTGATTTATGCATGTTTAAAAAAAAATCGCAAATAATTATAGCACTACCGGAATATTTGTAAGCGCATAAAATACCATTATTTTAGTTTTTATTACCGTCATCTTCCAGCAAAGTAACAAGCAATATCACATTTTGTCTAATATGTTCATTTATATTTTTATAAATGCATGTTACGTAAGTTATTCCGCTGACTAAAACTGTTCAAATTATTCACTGACAGATAAAATGTGAAGTGGTTTTAGTCCAGGACTTTATTCGCAATCTGAAACAATGTAAACAGAGAATGCGAGAGAGCGCCGGAGAGTGCGCAGCTCCGTGCTCTCGCTCTTTCGCGCTCTCTCCGACAAACTGAGACGACCAGAAAGCCTTCTCTGTGACGTCATAACGAGAAAGAGAGCACGAGAGAGCGCTCTTTCGGCCAGTTAAGACGCGGCCTTAGGTACGAGTCACGATAATGGGGGAGAGAGAGTATTTGGCCGAGCAAGTAACTTCACAACATTTCTAACACACACACACACACACGTGTGTGTGTGTATGTATATATATATATATACACACACGTGTGTGTGTGAACTTTAAAACCAATTTAAATGTGGCTTTGATGCTCAATAAATGTTATATTATTATTTCCCTGAGATCAACATACTTGGGATTTTCGCCCCTTCATTTATACTGCCAAATAAATCTTTTCGCATTTTCGTCCTGCATATGGTGACAACCACGTGAAACATACGAAGAAGAAGAACTAATAACATCGCTGAAGTTTCGTGACAGTGTGTTTCTATGTTTTTCACTTTACTTTGTACGACAATCACTAACGTGTTTCAGTCATATTTACACAATGTTTATTAATACAATTTACATAGTTGTGAGTCTTCTGCGTATTGCAGGAGTGCATTTCAAGGATGCCTCAACCCGAATACCTCGCCATACTTCTGATTTTATCGAAGCAACAGTAGTACGCCTTTAGAAAATTGTGTCTAAGACTGTATATCCGCGTGATTAGATCAACCCTTTATACTGATGTGTACTGAGTTTCTGCAAGGATAAATAATTTCATTCCAGCATTAATTCATGTTTTCAAGTGTTGCAATCAAGTAATGTTTTGGTTCTTTCCGTACGCACCCTGATTCCACAATTGTTTAATTCACGCAACTAATGAATTATGTGCTTGGAGCGTAAGAGACTTTTGAAAGAAAAAAAAAACACTCAAAATACACAGCTTTATAAATGTCCAGAAATCACGTCTCCCGCAGGGAAGAAGCTGAATGCATTGGACAATGAACCTAGGCGAGTACAGCTACTGTCATAGATGTCATTCCTCTGCAACATGTGTACTGTCATAGATGTCCTTCCTCTGCAACATGTGCCCTGTAGCGGACACAGGGACTTAAAGGGATAATGTCATTAATGAAGGTCCAGAAAAACATCCGATCATGCGAATATAAATAATTGCGCAGCGTTTACTAGCAATGGTTATAGATTAGGGCCATGACAACTTGTACTCCAAAACACTATAGCTCAGATTTACTTTTGTAATTGGCTGAGTTTAACTGCCACGCATTGTAGGTGCTTGGCAGCGAATAACGGACACTCAGTGTTGGAGTTACTTAATTCTGATTGGCCCAGTCAGGAAAGGAACTGTCTTCCGGCAAAGGCACGTGTCCAATAACCATATTAGGATAGAACATATATCGTAGGACATTCTAGTAGGTCAGTCTAGTCTTCGCGTAAATCTTTTCGCGAAAAACAGGTGGCCCTAGTTATAGAAAACAAAGACAAAAATTCATCTCCCATCGCAGTCGGTTGAGTTGGACAGAGCAGCCTCCATGACGACACAGAACACGTCAGTATACAGATACGAAGTAGCCGCTTATCCCGTGAACTCGAGCCACACACGCCAGCAAGATGGCGTCACTGAGCAACAACATGTCGGAACGGCGTTTGACAAACGGCGACTCATCACCGGCCAGCAGCCTAGCCAATAGGATGTCGTTCCCATAAAGCAGTAGCCATTCAGACACGAGGCCCATTCCCAAAGCTTTGCGCAGCCAATGAGAGAATTCGTACGCCTATGTACATCAAGGGAGCCGCCACGCCATTTCGTGTCTGTGGATTTATCTACAGTTTGTAATGACTACGTTTTACAGACTGTTAACACATGTCTGTCAGGATGTACGTAATGTTTCGCATATTCCTGCACGTTATTTAATTTTAGCTTTGTTTTTATTTTACCGCAGTATTTATTTACACATTTTCATTCGAAAGCAGAATTCACTTATGTTTTATATGTGTTTATCATATTCGTTTACGGCCACGTATTTATATCTACTTATTATTTTCAGTAATACTGTGTATGTGTTTCACAGCCACATACTCTATGTATTTTCCATCGTTTTATCTGTTACAGTGGCATTTTAAACAAGTTTTTAAATGCGCGACTTGTGATTGGCTGAGAAGTCACAGAATCTTCTAGAACATGAGAGCTAGGGATAGTTTAGCTAGATGTAAGATTACTCCATATTGAAACCCGCGAGGAGACGGTAGGAGACACGCCCTAGTGTCTGTAGCGTTAGGAGTTTAAGGTAACATATAGGGAAATCACACTGTTTAAAATTTCCCTATATTTACGGAATGTTTTACGGAATTGTACAGTATATATATATATATATATATATATATATATATATATATATATATATATATATATATATATATACACACACACACGGAAAGGCAATCCGTAATGACGAAAAACGGAGTTAAATCAGTAAATACAAAATACGGAAAGTCTCCGTATTCCCTTTGGCTTCGAGTTACGGGGACGAACAATGCCGATACTACACGAAGTTTTTTTCACCACTGTAACAAGAAAATAATCGTCTCTACGGCAGTTAAGGTTATCCACGCGACAATCATCTATTCTTTCAGACATTAAAAAATAGCATCACGCGTCTGTAACATTTGGCAACACTAAAAATACACCAAATTTAATAGAAACTGAATTTCTTTCTTTTTGTCTTTTGAGTAAAAATATAATAGTTGTACCAATGTTTTCAAGTGAGATTTGTACGTGAATGATTAGAGTCCTGGACTGGTAATTTATTGACTCGAGTTCAAACCTCGCTTAAGTACAAAATATTTTAACTTTTTTGATATAATTTTTTATACACGGTAGAACACCCACATAACAAAAATTAAAGACATTTTCACTATCTGTTTTAATTTTAAACGGAAAGTACAGAACATTAACTTGGAAATTAACGGAGAGATTATGTGAAATTTACGGAAAGTCTGATACTGAAAATCAATGTGTCCGTAATTTTACGGAGAGTTTACGGACACTTCTAGATACATTTTTATCATCACTTTCCCGTAAAATAAAGGAATTTTTTTTTTACACTGCAGAGTTCGCTCCCTACAGTACGTCAATTGAAGAAAATGAGAGGTTAATTAAATAATTTGAGGCCTGATTTGAGCCCCCTCCCCCCCCCCCCCTCCACCACATATCTACAGATAGATATCCATAACTTGTTGATTCAGGCTGATATCCCTTGAGCGAGAAAGCTTTGGTGTAATTTTCTAGACGTGCTTAAGCTTTGTTTGCACGAGGCGGAGGAATATCCTGGAAGTAGAACTTTTGCAGGGCTTCAAAAAATTTGGAGGTTACCATTATGGACTATAATTGTACAGCATTCATTATTGGCTGACTCTCTGTCCGGCCCAATCAAATGTTCTTTCCGACGTAATATAATACACAATCGATACTGTTCTACTCCCTTTGTATTTATACTTTGTGGTCAATACTTACATGTTAAGGTTGGGGGATCTCATGATGGTAGAGCATCTGGGGTAAGTAAATACAAGCAGCTATAGGTAGGGATAGGAAAATTTCGCGAATTCATTTCGGAACAAGATAGACTTCAAGCCCATATATAGAGAAATCACCTTCGCAATTGGATCACAGTTTATTAGACCCGACCTGCACGCCTATGAGCCAATAGCAGACTTGCAAGGAAACACCTTGCGAATCCAATAACTGCCAGGTGTGGGGCAACAGCCAATACACACACAGCTGAGCTCCAGTTAGCAGAGAACTGAGTCTGAAGTATGCCAGGTTACGGCGGTCGGCACAGCATACTTCTTACGACGTCCATCTCGGCCGACGCTGCGTCGCATGGAGAAAGACGCCTTCCGCCTCTCTGCATTGTCCTCAGATCGGCGTCGCATAACGCAACATGGCCTAATTCCCTTGCTGGTAGAGGCATGGAGGTAATAGATGATGCGAGTGGCAGCAGCCTACTTTCTCCACGTTTATCAATTGAAGCCGATGCTTTGTCTGACTTCTTTCAACTGCGCATGCGCAGACCGATTGTTTACGTCAGCCACCATATTATGAGTGGCAAAAGTTATATAGTAAGCAATGTAAAACATGCACCTTTTTGCCTCGTCTTTCATTTTCGGCTTCACTTCAGTGTCTCGGCTTCCACTCCATAGACTAATACTTCCATGGGTAGAGGGGATTGCTGCTAACCGAGGTTTGGCAATGCGAGCCTCGATTGCGGCAACTGGCTGTCCTGATTACCACTCACGAGTAACGGTGTGTTCAGGCAGGCCGTCGAATTAAGGTCTCTTCACGCTGTAACAATACGGTTCATTTACGTAATGGGGCATCGGTGTCGCAGTGGCCAGCACACCCGCCTCCGGGTTCGCTCCCGGATTTTTCGCACGTGGGAATCGTGCTGGGCGACGCCTGCGGGTTCTCTCGGGGTACTCCCGTTTCCCCCCACTCTTGCATTCCAGCGCCGCTCCGTCCCAGGGTCTCATTTCACGTCGTGTCCGGGGATGACGGCCACCCACGGGTCCCGGCTGGAAACAGTGTTGCCTCGCCCTGGGTTGCTGGCACTATATCACGTGGCAGACAACTTTTGCGAAAATTGCTGCTGAAGTAATAATTCGTTTCCAATGTCTTCTAAGAACTCGGATGTCGATACTTTACGGCCTGCTCTATACAGCTCAACCCTCAAGGCGTTAGTAGTACCACTATATTTCGTTCTTGTAGGCGACGGCAGAGCGTGCCGCGCCCTGTGGCTAGCTACACGCTACGGCCTCAACAGCTGCTGCCATCATAGCGGAGGCCAGCCCGACGCCTGAAGAGTAATAAACGTTACAATGGCAGCGCCATTTAACGACCCACGCCATCGCTTCGCCATTACCTCACGTTCGTTTCGTCACGGGTACATTTCCACGAGTGAATCGAACTAGAGAACAAACGGTGGCCGAGAATCCGCCCTTCTACGTGCTGAATATATTCACAAACTGATGTGTGTAACTTATTTTCATCTGAGTATTGCTCACGTAGTCTAATGAAACTCATGAGTCCAGACATGGATGAAAAAAAGTAACAATAAATAAAAAAATTTAACCTGAACAGCGTCTCAGTTTTTTTTTAAACTATGGTCTTTTATTTTTAAAGGCTGTTCACGATAAATTGATCAGTAAAGGAATAAACCTTAGAAAAAAGTCACTGCTCCTTCCTGCATGCATTTTAACGGGCGCACTGAGTGCCATGCGTCCGGAAAGTTGGTAACGACGGAGGGAAAGTAGTTCCATATCTTAACGTAGAATAAAAAGTTTCCTTTCGCTTTGTGCTTTATTTAATGTATCGAAGAGTAAAAATGAGCAATATTGTAAAAAATGTACTTTTCTAATATTTGACAGTTTTGTTTTACTGATCCATCAATTAATTGATGAGGCCCGTGACAATGTTCATTTTACGTAAGGCGGAAGAAAACACAACATGCATACAAGTGCTTACTAGGCAGTCAAAGGTGCTCAGTTTACCGTGAAAACTCTATACCTTCTAGACCCTGTTACCTACGAATAGACATCATTCCCCAGATGAAGACAGAATGGTACTTTAATCTTACGACGCATGCTGTAAAAATTATTTCGGAGCCCTCCAATACGTATAGATAATAATGGCTTTTTCATGCTAATGTGTTTGACACCATACTAGCCTGATACGAGCCAAACTACGATAGGAGCCTGCATTAAACGTTATTACAGACTTTTCAACAATACATTCACAAGGTCGCCGCTGAAAGTCTTGTAGTCACGTGCAGCACTACGAGAAAACTGCTCGCCAGCTCCGACGCAAGGCAGGCGGACCCGTTAAAGTGGACTGGACCCGCACGTTTTTTGTTTACTACTTATATTGTGCAGTTTACCTTAACTTAAAAAAATAAATAAAAGAAGTTCCGTTCAGGCTGCAATAAGATATATTTATTAGTGGCTAATGACTGTTGGGAGGGTCTTCAAAAGTGCTAACTTTACCGTGAACAGCCTATAGTTTCACGTGTGTCGTGTATCCGACACGCTATGCAGGACTCGCAACCAATAGTAAACAGCCTATAGTTTCACGTGTGTCGTGTGTCGTGTGTCCGACACGCTATGCAGGACTCGCAACCACAGTAAACACTCAGCACAGTGGTAAATCCACTATGTGTGGCCGGATGGAACAGGAGAATGAGTTATGTCTATGTCGGCAGCCAATGAACAATATTTATGTCTGATCAAGTGTGTAGAGAACTATGGCATCCTTGATGACATTTTATTACTCGAAATTGTAGGGCCTCTATCAATATATGAAGTATTTTATTTCAAATGAGATGAAAGTTTCTTCACTTCAGATGCCGGGGACCCAGAAACAAAGCCCCAATTTTCATATCCTGCTATTTCCTCCCACATGTGAGACATAAGTAGAGACCCGAGAAATTCGCGAGTTCGATGACCTGCAAGCTAGACTCCACAGTCTCATATACAAGTACGCAGATATCAACTGCGCATTGGTTGTCTGTTGTTACAGAGGATGGTGACGATTGGGCAAGCGGTCTCCAAGGAGTGTCAGACACAATGTGCACCAATAGCTAAACTTATATTAAAAAAACACGTGTTTTGAATTCTAGCTTGTCCCAAAATGAATCCGCGAATTCTTCAGGTCTCTAGACATAAGGAATCAGTGGCAGGTATTGTGTGCCTCTCTCCAGTGAGAAGTGTGATGTCTTGAAGTTCTCACGCCTCTCATTTGTGAGCTGTTAACAAGTGTAGGATCTGGCTGGCTCTGAACATCTAGGTCTTGAGAGCCGATGAGGGTGATTGAGGTGAGCATGTAGCAGCGCCGGAATGCAAGGGCGGGAGAAATGGGAGATCCCCGAGAAAACCCGCCGACCAGCGACATCGTCTGGCACGATTCTTACGCGCGAAAATCCGGGAGCGACGCCGCCTGTGGGAGGCGAGTATTTTGACGAGTACACCCACCGCTGCCCGTTATTAACAAACATGCTGTACGTTTGACTCGTTATTAACAAACATGCTGTACGTTTGACTCGTTATTAACAAACATGTTGTACGTTTGACTCGTTATTAACAAACATGCTGTACGTTTGACTCGTTATTAACATACATGGTGTACGTTTGACTCGTTATTAACAAACATGATGTACGTTTGACTCGTTATTAACAAACATGTTGTACGTTTGACTCGTTATTAACAAACATGCTGTACGTTTGACTCATTATTAACAAACATGATGTACGTTTGACTCGTAGTTAACAAACATGCTGTACGTTTGACTCGTTATTAACAAACATGCTGTACGTTTGACCCGTTATTAACAAACATGCTGTACGTTTGACTCGTTATTAATAAACATGCTGTACGTTTGACTCGTTATTAACAAACATGATGTACGTTTGACTCGTTATTAACAAACATGTTGTACGTTTGACTCGTTATTAACAAACATGATTTCCATTTGACTCGTTATTAACAAACATGATGTACGTTTGACTCGTTATTAACAAACATGCTGTACGTTTGACTCGCTATTAACAAACATGATGTACGTTTGACTCGTTATAAACAACATGCTGTACGTTTGACTCGTTATTAACAAACATGCTGTACGTTTGACTTGTAGTTAAACTTGGGACTGGACAGTATATGTAGAGCTTGTAATTTTTAGAAAAAAAAATAAAAAGTACGCTGTAGACTTCAATACCGTAAACACCCAAAAACAGTTGGTCTGTCTATTTGAGAAGGTGTTTTCATAATCGACCGGGCCACTCAGAATTCGGCAATATTACCATGTCTGCTAAGGTGATTCGTGTACAGACAGTTAACACATTGAGGTCTACTCACATTTACTGGCAATTTGGACATATTATAAGTGAGTCGCCAGTGTCCATTACTGCAAGAACACCAGTTCTATTGGTGTCTGTGTTAGAACTCACCATCGTACGTATACCACACCGGACACTACCCTGCACTTTACGGCGTCCATTATTGGCCGATCATCAACCAACGTAGAGCCGAGCTGATATTGACCCAATCAAATGTCCTTTATCTGATAAAAGGATTTACAATCAATATTGTCCCTTTGTGTGTCTATAGAAAAATATTGTATCCTTAGCAATATCATTGTTACTGCGCTGTCTTGTTATTGTAAGGGCATGTTAAACATTAGCTGAACAAAGACTGCACATCCATGCGAGTTTTGTTCTGAACAGCAAAGAAATTTTCAAATTAGATTTGCTCTATCTACACTCGGGCATCGTCTACGAAGTGTTAACACGTGTCAAAAAGTATTCCAGGCAATCAATAGAAACGACGCTACAGTGTTCTGAAATATAACTTGTCTCGAAACCTTATCGCTGGGGACAGGGAAAATTTGCGACTTAATTTCAGGACAAGATAGATTTGAAACGCCTGTATACTGAAATCGCCTATGCAATGGGATCAGAGTTTATTAGACACGCCCTGGACATCTCTGCGCCAATAGCCGACTTGCAAGGGAACAAGAAGCGAATACTGTACTGTCAAATGTGGGGTGACACTGGGACAACAGCCAATGAACAAACATCTGAGGTTTGACTATACAAAGGATTGTGGAGTCTAGCATAGAGGCCATTGAACTCGCGAAATTTTCCTATTCATGCTTATCGCTAAATTTCACTGCCCCTAGGTAGAAGGGGTTGTTTCACCTGTGTACACTTGCCTGCTCGGAGGTGGTGCAGTTGCCAAGCTATCCTCGGCACGCGTGGCCAAAGTTTCGCGTCAGACGCCTTTTGTCCGGGGAAGTGTATTATTAACTTGGGATGGTGGTTTGGGGAGGGTGGGCTGGGGCAGAGAGGGAGGGATGCATAGCCCAACGGTGGTGACGTCACGGTGCTTGTTGCCCGGGTAACACGGCCTGTGGAGGGGGGAGCGGCGTGTAGCACGCCAGCACGTCACCTCTGACGTAAGTCTATGCGTGCGTGAGATCCCTCTCCCCCCTCCATTACCTGGACTACAACCCTCCGCCGTGCTATACCTGGACTCGCGCGCCTTTGATATAGTTTGGTATTTTTATCAAGTTATCATTACGGACAGGAAAATGTCGCGTTATAAACGACCTCTAGGCTAGGTTCCACTGTCCTATGTATGTTCGAGCGCCAGCCTTTTGTTCATTGACTGCTGCCACAGTATGTACCCTGTTTTACCTCGGGCCAGGTGAGGCCGGTTTTGGTGCTTGTTTCCTTGTATCTCTGTTATTGGCGCCGATTTCACCTGGGGGCTTCTAATAAATAGGGCCACCGGTTTTTCGCGAAAAGATTCCACGATTAGTTGCACTTGAAAACACTCTAGATGAGAACTTATTTTGTGGTTGGGTGATTTTAATTCGCGCGCGTCTAGAAGGTATGCTTGCCAGCCAAACACGGACGTTCAGTGTCGGAGTAACATTATTCTGATTGGTCCAGTCGAGCATAAAATGTCTTCTCAAACAGACGCGAGGCCAATAATTAGGGATAGGAAAATTTCGCGAGTTCAATGACCTGTTGGCTGGACTCCACAGTCCTGTGTACACTCGGGCCTCAGATGTTTGTACATTGGCTGCTGCTCCAGAGAGTAGCCAGTGTTACTTCACACCTCGCAGTATGACACTTACTACTTGTTTAGTTGCAAGTCTCCTATTGGTCCAGAGTCATCCAGGGTGTCTCTAATGAACTGTGATCCAATTGCAAAGGTGACTTCAATTGTACACGTGTGGGTTGTCTATCTTGTCCTAAAATGAATTCGCGAAATTTTCCTATCCCTACGCAATAGTCAAAGGAAATTTGCAAATGTGCACGTAGAATTTGAAGTATAGCCTGGGCATTAATATTTTTGCGAAAAAAAGGTCGCCCTTCTAATAAACTGTGATCCGATCCCAAACGTAACACACGCATTTCATGTAAAGCTTGTCTTAAAAAGTGAATTCGTGAAATTTTCTAGCAAGTTGTTATCGTGTGTATCGTGTCAGAAAACCTTAGAATGTCCTCAAAACATAGGAAGTAAATTTGGTCTCTAACAAGCTTGACAATCCATAAAAGAAAACTAGAACGGAATGCCGTACGTATGACTACTCGCGTCATCTCCGCAAGTTTTGTGTTAAGCCTTTGAAAAATCACGTGATGTCGTTTTTTTAATGTGTTACTAGGGATAGGAAAATTTCGCGAATTCATTTCAGGACAAGATAGACGACCCGACCCACGCGTGTCACCTTTGCAATTGGATCACAGTTTATTATAGACACCCTGAATGACTCTGGGCCAATAGGAGACTTGCAATGAAACAAGAAGTAAGGGCCATACTGCGAGGTGTGTAATAACACTGGCTACTCTCTGGAGCAGCAGCCAGTACAAACATCTGAGACCCGAGTGTACACAGGTGTGTGGAGTATAGCCAGCAGGTCATTGAACTCGCGAAATTTTCCTATCCCTATATGTTACGTAGCACCAGCTTATTGGACTTCTGTTAAAATAAAATAATCAACTTTTTAGTTAAATAAAACATTTTCTTATATCTGTTTATAAACCAGAATGTTTGATTTATAACTAACACGTATAAAAACAAAGACAGGGCAGGGGTGTTAGTAATGCCTTAGTAATAAATAGTTCTCATGAAAAATTTTACTAAGCTAAGTGCCCACCAGCGCGATGCGTTGTCCTTCGGTGTAGTTTTCCAAAATTCGTTAAGTTTCGTTCGTATGATGAGGTGGTGGGAATATCGGAAGGTATAGGATGTTCACGGTAAAATGAGCACTTTTGAAAGCCCTGCTTAAGATCTACTTGTATTCATGTTGTGTCTTCTTTCGCCTTATGTAGTTAAAATTAACAATGCAGCGGGCCTCAGTACTTTATTTATGCGTCGGTCATGTGAAACTGTGAAATTATTAGAAAAGTAAATATTTTAAAATTCTATTCATTTTCACACTTATATGCATTAAAATATAATCAGAAAAGGAAAGAAATGATTTAAGTTATTACAAATGGTTATCTAACACTTTTTATTCGACCTTAAAATATGGAACTACTTTCCATCCTTCGTTGCCAACTTTACTGGGAGAATGTCACTCATTGCGTCCGTTAAAGTATATGCAGGTAAGTCTAAGGTTGTTTTCCTAAGTGCTCGTATTATCGTGAACAGGCTTTAGAAATTTAGCGGGGTTTCAGAGAAGTTATAAGTAACAGTGAGTGAACTGTAGCGATCATAGACCACATATGAGGTAGACCGCTTATTCGTCTTCTGTGCATGTACCCAACATTGACCTACCCCAATCCTACACAGCTGTCAAATTCACATGGTCAACAGTGATGAAAGTGTTTGTTTATATTTTAATTTTTAAGTGACAAGCATTATTATATGAATAATATACCTGCACCAAATTGAATTTAATCAAACTGCATTACATATCGGTTGGAAGAAGTATACATACATCTCAAAGCATTTGTTTACAAATCAGTTTTTTTAACCAGAACTACAAACCACGCCGTTTTCGCTGGACGTGTTGTCAGGTGAGCAGTTCCATGTCGGGTCACGGAGATTGGTTGTGCGCAGCCAGCGAGATCGTCCTACCTCATCTTTAGTCTATGGTAGCGGTCAGAGCGGGACTAGAGAGAGAGAGAGATCAGAGGGCGGCAGTGTGCTTGATGTCGGGCTATTGGCCAGGAGTTGGAACTCCGGTCAATTGCACAGGCGCGCTCACTACAAACCACAACCCCCCCGCGGACATAATAGAGTTCACTCCAGCGTCGAAGGCTGTTCGCGATAAAGTGAGCACTTTTCAAGTCAACCTTAGAAAATAGTCACTGCTCCTACCTGCATATATTGTAACTGGCGCACTGAATGACATACGCTCAGTAAAGTTGGTAACGATGGCGGGAAAGTAGTTACATATTTTAACGTCGAATAAAGAGTGTTTGGTAGCTATTTGTGATAACTAAAATTATTTCTTTCACTTTCTATTTATTTATTATGCTTCAAATTGTAAAAAAACTAACAGATTTGTACAATATTTACTTTTCTAATAATTTCACAGTTTCACTTGGCCTACGGATGAATAAAGTGATGAGGCCCATGGCAGTGTTAATTTTACATAAGGCGGAATAATTCACAACGTGCATACAAGTAGATTTAAAGCAGTTCTTTCAAAAGTGCCCAGTTAACTATGAACAGCCTGTAGTCACGTGAACGTTATCTGCGTATACGAGAAACTTGCATACTAGTAGCGTCTCGTTAGTCAGCTCCGACATACGAGGTAGTCGCTACGTGACGATTCATTGCTGTACGCTGTTCACCGTAAAGAGAGTACTTTTTAAATCAACCTTTCGAAAAAAAAAAATCTTACTGCCTGTTAACTGCATGTGTACTGCCATACACACTGGCATTCAGAACCCCCCCCCCCCCCTTTCCCCCCTTCAACAAATTTAAGTTGGCAGCAAAACACGCAAAGTGGTTTTATGGTTTTAAGTTAGTGAGTGAGTGGAGAGATTTGAGTGGCTCTTAACAGCGAGGTCTTGAGAGCCGATGAGGGTGATTGAGGTGAGTATGACAGAAGCACCGGAATGAAAAGGCGGGGGAAACGGGAGATCCCCGAGACGATTCTCACATGCGGAAATCCGGGGTTAAACCCGGTTCACCATTGTGGGAGACGAGCAGGCTAACCGCTCCGCCGCCGTGGTCCCAGTGGTTTTAAGTCTTGACGTTATATTGATAATGCAGTGTTTAAGGGTTAAATGTATGGCGATTCAAGTTGGTGTATTTTCTGCTTTCTACAATGACTAGATACGTGCGAATTTCGCAAGACTTCACGACGTTGTGAGCACATGAGCAAGTGTAGTCAGTTTTACGCGTCGGGGACATTCCTCTTTTGACAGGACTGCGCGCGATTCGCGCTCAACGTATAGACGTGTATGTTCATTGGCGCAAAGTTGTTCAGGGAGTGTAGAATGAAGTATGGTCCAATCACAGACGCTGTGCAAACTTACACGTGCTAAAAATATAACATGAAGCTTAAAAAAAAACGCGAATTTTGCAAGTCTCTGGAAATGGCGTATTAGTAAAAAAATTTCCTTAAGTTTTCAATTGACTCGCACGCGAATAAAGTTAACAAACCCGTGGCAATGTTAATCTTACATGTGGTGGAGGGATACAAAGTTGGGGAGTAAAGTATATCTTCAACAGGGCTTTCATACGTACTCACTTAACAGTGTCCAGCCTATACCTTTGTGCTGAGAATACAATGCACTCTAAAGTCGCAACACTTATAACTGCTCGAAATCAATCCATTTGACCACAGATCTGTTAAAACTAATCCACTTGAACAAATAAAATTCTCCTGATCACTTCAGTCTCCAGACTGTGATTCTACTGGTTTCTAGTGAGTTTCGCTAACCCGGCAGGTAGTAAAATCCCTGTGCGTTCCTCTTTCGACAGTATATAACACCTCATTAACTGAAAATCCAGTAAGATAATTATACTGATTGATAATCACTAATTCGGATTTAGAGTGTAAATATCTCACTGCTGCACTTTCTGGTGGAGGGAGGGAGAGGAAACACATACACACACTCTCTCTCTCTCCACACACACACACATATATATATGTATATATATAGTGTGTGTGTGAGAGACTTGTTATTAAAAAACACATTATATATAATGTGTTTTTTAATATCAGGTCAAAATTGAAACCACAGAGTCTGTGGATGAATACAAACAAAAAATCCTTATATCAAAATTTTTGGATAGATCATCTCTCATTTTTTAATTAAAGTTGAAGTTAGGCAAGACAACGCTGGGAGTGCGCAGCTATACACGCCTGATTCCGCAACGATTTACATTCACGAGGTCGAACGGAATTTCGTTACAAGGATTTGTCCTTTATATTCATCCATAGGTGCTCTGGTTTGAATTTCGGCACGTTATTCAAAAATACATGCACAAATAAGACCAGATCCGGCTGTAAACGGCTTAAATCTCCTTCATGGATCGGCCACAGTTGAGTAAAACCAACTGTGGAATACTAAATTGGATGAAGGCGGGTTTCTCTCTGGTGCAAGGTTGGCCGTCTCAAGATATTTTCAAGACAGTCGTGGAGTATTACAGGACAAACAAAGACCCAGAGGTTGTGGATGGCTTGGGTTTTGTAGGATGTCCCGAAAAATATACAAAGTAGTTTATAAAGGAGGAGGTACAAAAATCGCTAGATTACATTTGACCATGAGTATAACGAGTACTAAAAAAATGGCGTGATTGCAACACTTGAACTTGGCAATTTATGTCTGACCAAATGGCTTCAAATGCTTCACTTGTGTGTCATGTATGTGAAATCTTGCTGTATCACTTACTATTAATCAAGAACGATAGTTTTCCGCGTCAAAGGCTTTACGCCCAAACCGCGTAGAGGAAGAGGGGGTCTAGGGAGGATCTCGATAGTGCCCCTGGGGGGGGGGGAGAGGTCCAGTTATGGTTTTTCACTCCCTCAGCCCTTGGGAGGGGGGATTGTGCCCCCCCCCCCAAGTTCTGGAAGGTGCATTTTTCGACCGATTTCGTTGCAATTTTGTTTATATAGTGCTCCAAGGGAAGGGACCATTTCTTGGGGGAGGAGTTTTTGTGTCCCAGGCTTAAGGTTCGTGTATACCATGCGGCGTCATACACTTTACACCCAAACTGCAAAGGGGGCGGGCCTAGGGGGCATCGATCGTGCCCCCAACGGGGAAGGCGGCCAGTTATGGTTGTCGACCCCTTTCCCCCACTTCCGGGGGGAGGTGTTTGTTTCCCCGACAATTAAGGTTTGTGAAAGGCGCATTTTTCGACTATTTTCATAGGATTTGGGGGAGGGTTGTCTTTCTATACCCCACTCTCCGCCATTGGCAAGTTAAGTCCTTCGAAGCTACACCGTCTCCCCCTCAAGTATTAAGTTTTAAGTCTTAGGTCTTACTCATTTCGACTTAAGTCTTAAGTATTACGTTTTAGGTATGAAGTCCGCTCACAATTATGAAATGTACCACACTTGTACCATAATTTTTTTTGCAACTGCACGACGGGATGTGCGAGAACGTGCCGGATTTCCGAGACAAACTTCGTTAAATAGCCGTCTTCATCGCCACTGACTTAGCCTGCGGATTCCACAGGCTCGTTTCCTGGTGCGTATTTTATCCGGTATAGCGAGCTGGAATTGTTCTGGTAGTAACATTTACACGAGAAATCACCTCACCATTTCACAAATATTCAAAATGTTTACTGGATCAGCTTTTGGGATTACATTTGATTCTGCAATACTTGCATTTCTTTATAAATGCAATACAGCCAATTTATTGCAGCTATTTGAGATGTTATGTATTTGCAATAAAAAGAACCAATTGAGTGCATTGCGGTTAAGTTTTAATTTCAGAGATATGTGCGCGCCCTTGAGAATTATCCGAAGTGATACGATTTTATCGTAAAATGTGTGTTTTTTTTTATCGTGAGCGTCGTCGTTACTTTAGAAGGTACAAGAGTCTTGGACTATATGTAATGGCTAGAAACTGGATTTCACTCGGAAGACTCATAGTTCAAGTTACGCATCACTAGTTCTTTTTAATAAATCCCAGTCGTTTTATTTGATGTCCTGACAACCCTGATAACCTCGCCATCGCTGTCTTCCCCTGCAGTTCTTGTTAGCACTTACATTCAAGCCTGCTAACAAATTAGTGTAGTCGACTCTGCTTTTTCTTCTTCTAGACAAAATAACGTGTGTTTGTCGAAGTATTCTTTACAGTCGCGATACGTGTTTTAGAATCATTTCAAAAGCGTGGTAATATATTTACAAACTTCTATTACCTATGATAGTGAGAAATGTGTTAAGAGCTGCGCCGGCGGCACTGAAGAAATAAAGAACGCGCGCACATTTTTTCTACGACCACGGGGAAGTAAAACAATGTGAGAAACTGAGCTCAAGATCACAGAAGTGACGACTCTCTCTCTCTCTCTCTCTCTCTCTCTCTCTCTCTCTTTCCTTATTCGGAGCAGACACAGCTGTTTACTTTCCTGTTCAGGTCTGCAAGCGAAGCCAGCTGTCGTCACAACGCAGAAGCTAACAAAAAGCGAAGAGAGTCTGAAATGTGGCTCGCTCATGTGGGATGAAAACGAAGATGCTGTATGCCCTTATTACCGGAGTTCATCCGTCCACGCTTGTGTTACTGTTATCTTGCTAGAACACAGCGAACGTACGCCACCACGATTTTCATCCTTTACAAAATCTTCGCGTAGGTCCGCCCTAGCCTCCATGCGTACGTAACAAGTGAGTCAATATTTATTTATACATCACTGTATCCTAAGTGCACACCGTAAACTTTAAACAGTGAGAATTTTGCTATTTAAATCAGTTAGTACCTAACTTATTCGACAATCATGTCAGTCAATTTAACTAATGAATCATTTAAAAAATGCCAGTTTTCCTTCACTTATTGATTCAGTGAAATTTTCCACTCGTTTTTCAACCATTTCATTCGTCATTTTTGAGCAATTCGTTTTTGACTGATGTATTAGTAGAGATAGGAAAAATTCGCGACTTCCATTTCAGGACAAGATAGATTTGAAACACCTGTATACTGAAGTCGCCTATGCAATGGGATCAGAGTTTATTAGACACGCCCTGGACATCTCTGCGCCAATAGCCGACTTGCAAGGGAATAAGAATCGAATCCTGTACTGTCAAATGCGGGGTGACACTCGGGCAACAGCCAATGAACAAACATCTGAGGTTTGACTATACAAAGGATTGTGGAGTCTAGCATAAAGGTCATCGAACTCGCGAAATGTTCCTATCCCTTTGTATTAGTTAAACAACTGTATCAATTGAAATAATAACGCATAGTCCTAAACTAAAAGAACCCATAAAATATGTTTTGTAATGCGAGTTTCGTCGTTCATAATACCATTTTACGAGGTAACATGAACGTTGAGTCTTTCATTTCGTTTTCACGTAATAATCATAGCGCTCGGTAATGAAGGTATGAACTGCATTAAATGTGGAGAAGTGAGGGCATTCATTCGTATGATATTTTTTTTTTTAACAATACTCATTTTACCAAATAAACTAAAATCAAGAAGAAAGGACATAATATTTAAAACCACATATTTTCGATAAAGAAATAAAATTAATGTATCTTCCCCGTTACAGTAAAAGTTGTCTGGGTAGCTTGGCTGGTACGGTAACTGTCTGGAAAGCGGGATAATGTTGTGTTGGTTCCAACCAGGGACAACCCCATTTTTTTTTTTTTTTTGCATATTTATGGTACATTAAGGTGAACAGTACTTCGGCAGAAAACGTCGTATTACTAGGGGGAGGGAAATTTCGCGTTTTGAACAACCTATGTACTACTAGACTCCACTGCCCTATGTAGACTATATTCGAGCTTCCGCTTTCTGTTTATTAGCTGGTGCCCCAAAGTCTACTCTGAGAAAAAGGTTTTGTTGAATCAAACCAGATTTGTTTAGTGCAAGCAAATTATTTGTTCGTATGGGGGCAATGAAATATTTTGTTACTGAAACCAAATTATTCTGTTGTTCTCATTTGGTTGCCCCAAACTGCAAGATTTGGTTGGTGCAACTAAAAATTTGTTTGGCTGCACGCACATTAAACAGTTTGGGCCGATATAAAAGAAGGTTAGAAGTTTGACCGAGTTTCGAACCGCGATCACCTGCGACCGTGCGCTACGCGTTAGTAATCTCAGCTAATGTGACAACTGATGGCGTTGGAAAGCTTTTATACATATATACTGCAAATATTGAGCAACGTGTGCAAACAAATATTTAAAGTATTACAGCTTTTCTTGTCAGTTTCTTGTTGCATTGTTTTATTAATGTGTTTGTACGATTTTTAAGTATCAATAGATGCACTAACAAACACGGCTACTATCCTAATTGTCACAAAAAATACAAACAAACACTCCAGATGTATTTCCGAACGAAGGCAGTCAAATGAGCGGCCAAACAAATATATACAGTTGTTTACCAATATATTTTCCCAGTATGGAGATTTTGTTTATTCAAACATGTATTTTGCTAGACGAACAAAAGTAACTTTGTTGTTTTTCAAATTTTGTTTGCTCAACTATATATTTTGTTACGGCAACTAATATATATTTGTCCCTATAGAAACAAATGTTTGGTTCGATTTTCCCTCAGTGTACCTAGACCAGGTGGTATGTGATTCGGTTCTTGATTCCTTGCAAGTCAGTTATTGGTTCAGAGTTCACTTGGGCATGTCTACTAAACTGTGATCGACTTGTAAACATAACAGAAATGTACTTTAGTTTAAACTGTAGCTTATCCTAAAGTGAATTTGCAAAATTTTTCAGTCTCCTACGTTTTATAAAACTGCTCAGCGTACTTAAGTTATGTCAGCTTAGGAGTACCAGTTCAGATGTGTTACATATGTGTGTACCAATTTCAGGTTCTCCATTTATATCGAAAGTTAGTTCTTTCGCAAGTGAAAATGGATAAATCGTGTGTTTTCGCGGAAATGTTTAACCCTTTCAGATCCACTATACATTTCAGGTTTCGGATGTTACAAATGAATAATTTTATAATGGATACTATATCTAAGTTGACACAACACTTGTTTCGTTGTACAGTTAATGAGCTGTACGCTATCTATATGTTCGGCTACACTTATATGAACCAATTATGATCTAGACCAGTAAGACGGTCTGCGAATCATTTACCCGCAGGTAAGGTAATTGGTCACTGAGCTTCGAAATGTGCAGCAGAGACCAAATTTACCTACAAGTGTGTAATGTACACAGTTGTGTACACTTGCTCTAAATGGGTTAAGTACGGACATCCGAGCGCAGAATCTTTAAATAAGCGTAGACAAATGCAGCACACTTATAGGCTATTCACGGTAACATTAGCACTTTTTGGAATTCCTCTCGTTTGTCAATAAATATATTTTATTTTAGCCTTAGACATTAACTTCCGTGTGCGGTGGAATACACACACTATGTTTATTACTTACGTGCCAATGTTTATTTTTAAAAGTTAGTTAAAAGGTAGAAAACGGCTGGAAGGAATAAGTAACTAGGGCATCAAAAGGGCTCACTTTACTGTGAACAGCCTATACTTTTAGTATTACGGCATAAAACAATACAGTCGCAACTGAAAGTCTCGTAGAGATGCGTTATCGACGGGAAGGCAGTGCGCCACTTCAATAACTTGCGCCTAGAGACTACGGTGAGGCGTGGTGTACATGCCTGGGTCGCTCTTAACGCTTTTATGTTTCTGGGTCTCCGACGTCCAAATACTTCCAGCCAAGCCAGGTGGTTATATGGCTTCTTGCCCAGCGATTGAACGATGTTGCAGTGTAGTAGTTCTTTTAGGAGCCAGTAAACGTGCGTCAAAATGTTTATTTACGAAAAAAAAAAAAAAAAAAAACAACACTAAACATCGCGCACATAGGAAAGTTATGTGAATGCCCTCCAACAAGGCTAAAAATGTTTTTTATTTTCAGGCAGCTCTTTCTCAAAATAAACAAACCGGATTCTTGCGAGACTGCGGCCGAGGAGTGCATTGGATTGTGCTATGTGCATTGGACTGTGCTAAAATGATAGGGTAGTAGCTTAGAGTCTCATAGTTCCACGGATAGGACGGAAACACTGCACGTGAGCTCACAGCTGTGCGTGTAGAGGCGATATCTCTTTACATTCCCCAGTCGGTGTTGGCCGTAGCACTTCAACGTGTGTCTGGGTGACCGTCATATTATGATGAGATACTGTAAGAGAATGTTTGTTTTGCAGTGAGAAAACGCCTGGGTGGTCGGTGCCCGTCTACCGCCTAGCAGCGTGGTGTGTCTGGTTGCTGCTTCTTGAATTAAGGGGCAAATTAAGCCGCTTGCCCGGGATTGGGTACGTGGTTTCGCACCAGTGCAAAAATAATATTTGTAAAGGCAGCGCTGGCATCGAAAAAAGGGTACTGGTATCGAATAGAGGGTGCGCTGATCGAAAAGGTGGTGCTGGAGTGCAGGCCTCTTGGGGAGGGGACGACGAGGAGTAGGGATTTTTGGGTGTATAAATTTGCATGCGCGAGCTACTTCTGGGAGATCGTCTCCAGCTGGTGTGCTGGCAGTAGCTCAAGGTGATGTAGTTCCTCCCGAGAGAAAGAACCTCGAGAGGTTCTACGCTACAAGAAGTTAAGTATGACTGCTAGTGGTACTTTGAAAGTATTAGCTATCGCGACCGAACTTAGAAAAAATTAAGGTGTAGGAGTGTGGGACCTTAGCCGCTGAGAGTGAGGAATCGGGACTTTGAAAATGTCCATCGTGGACGGAAAAGCAGGACTTAGTTTTTGGCAGAGGGGAAATTGAACTCTGTCGAATTTTCTGACCATGTGGGACTTTTTCTTCCGGTCCTCGACTTGGCCTTAGTCTCTGGTGATGCGCGCATGGGGACTTTGCCTGAAAGTGCGTCGCGTATGAAACTTAGACTTAGGATTTCGGCTCTCATAGTTACGGCTGAGAACAAATGTAGTTGGCTGTGTTGGCCGACAGCGTGAATGTAGCTAGAGCGAGCGATTGCAGGTTGAAGCTAAATGTTTTGCTAGCAGTGCGGGCGCATTTGTCAAATCTCAGGGACAGGATAAGATGCCACGACACCCACATTTCTCGCGGTATTTTGAGCCAGATTCGGACTTAGTAAATGTGGAGCGGGAAGACTTTTGGAAGAAAAGCCCAGAAATTGGTGTCTGCAGGTGTGAATATTGTTTTTCCCGGAAGTGCTGAAGTGGGAATAAAGAGGTCGTGTTTACTTTGATCATTGTTGATGGAACAGTGACAAATAAAAGTTGAAGTATTGGGAGCGCCTGGATCCTGCGACTCATCCGACAAGGGAAAACGTGTGTTTTGGTGTGTAAAAGAGTAAACTGCGACTTCCTGCGGCGGTGAAGAAGACGGCGTTAAAAGAGATTTTGCAACGTTTTCGCTATTTTCTGGGAACATTGGTGTGGAGTGTGTGTGATGTGCTGGTGTTTGGATATGAATTGTATGGGTAGAGGAAAGGACGCACCCAAGTGGTCGGGAGAATATCCCTTGTTTGTTCCTCCACCATATTGGTGTGTTTGGTGTCGATTGAATTTAAGGGAACACTGCCTTTACCTTGGTATCGGCGGGGAGAATATTCCCAGGCTTCCTTGACTGTATGTGGAGGGTGTATGAAGGTATTGAGGGCAGCCATGATTGGTTGGGGTTGATATCCTCAGCCCTGAATGACCTGGATGTTGATGTGCGATGGTTGTGTGAGTGAATGCAGGCGGTTTTCACTAGTGTTTTCATGGGGGGGGGGGGAATTTGCAAAGAAGCCAAAAATTGAAATAGATCCGCACTCCATCGGGCGTTTCTCAGGTTTTAAGGGGTTTTGGTATATTTGTAGGTATAATTATATTCGATATATAATTGTGATCACCCTGCGAGGTGAAAAGGAGGAAAAGTCTGTACTTTTAGAATGTATTGTTTTTAAGGGAAATGTTCCCTGGTTTGTAGAGATGTTTAAATGTTCCTATAAAAAAGCGGGGCATAAGGATGCCGAAAAAAAAAATTGTTTCGATAAAGGCAAATACTTGAGACAATAAATAAAACAGGTGTTGTGAGTAATTAAAACTTGTCGCCATTTGTGGGGTAGGCCGAAATAGTGATATCCAAAATAAAGAGGGTTTGGAAAGGCAAATATTTATTAGTTGTGTGGTGTTTGGAAAATGTTTTAAAATAAATATTTTAAAGTAATGTGTTTTTGGAAAATGTTTTCCCAGGATCAAAAGAAAATTATTGGTATTAAGAATACCTGGGTTGAAACTTGAATATTAATGTTCATGCTTCTCAAGGAATGTTAAATGTGAGTGCTGCCTATAAGGATTGTGTAATTTTTTTTAGAACTTTTGAAACCTTGTAGTACTGATCTCTGGAGCCTTTAGTAAATTCCCAGTTTTGGTCCAAGCAGTAGTAGAGATCCTACCCAATTATTTTGGATAAGGTTAACTGCACTCAGATCAACAAAACAGTCCTGCTATGCCGAATTGTTTGCGTTGATGGTTTCAATGAACCCTTCCTTATCCCGCGTCCTCTTATAAAAGGTAGAAAGGAGGATTGAGTGTGAGGTCGTGCACCAGGAGATGATACAAATGGGGCACAAACTATTTGGCCCCCACACACAAACACGCCACTCGCTAAGTTAGGCGGCAACCTTAACTTGTAGCGCTAAACCAGTGGCAGAGGAGGTAGCAGTGTGGCGGGCTAGACGGAAGTACATTGGGTCGCAACGCGGAAGGATATGCACGCGCACACTCCGGCGGCTCGGCTAACACGAGATGTTGTCGATAAGTAGGGCCACTGGTAGATTCCTCGACTAGTTGTACTCCAAAACACGTTAGTACAGAACCAGTATCGCGGTTGGATGACTATAACTCGCACACGTCTTAGGTGTCTGGCCGCGAATCTCAGACGTAAATTATCAGAGTAACCTAATTCTGATTGGCCAGTCAAGTAAGCAAACGTCTTCTCACAAACACACGCCGCCAATAAGCTAAATAATACATCTGATGTGCCCTTATGGTATTGAAACCTAGCATGTGCGGAAATCTTCTCGCGAAATTCGGGTGTCCAAGCGGCAATAACAAACGTGCACATTCGATGTCGCTTCATTTGCATGGCGAACACGGCCGCTGCAGCCGCGCGCTGTTGCCGAAGATTATTTCTCGTTCAGAATTGCAAATATCACTTAATGCGAAATTCCGACCAAAGAAATGCTGGCACGAGAGCGTTTCCCTGGCTCTGAAAGCCATCGGGTTAGCGGGCGTTCATGATTGAATTACGCTTTTCCTGCTATCGTTTGAGACGATACTTAGACGCTCGGAAAATCTACGAATTAATTTAACGGGCCTGCCTACCAAGCTGTCAGTCACGAACTTCAAATGGGGAATCGATGATAAACGAAATTCCTTCTCATCGCGTCAATTTTAAAGATAACTATTTCAAACAAAAAAAAAAAAAACACGTTGACGCGATTTTCTCAAAGAATATTGCTACATAAAATTGTTTTTGGAAAAAAATCATGTATACGACTTTTCTTCGTTATATGTAAATCTCAATATTTACATTTTGTAAAAAACATATTAAACAAAAAAATTGACAAAATATTTTAACGTAGCACGATTCCTTAAGAAATTTCACGTAGAATACTTTTTGTTTGAAATAGTTATATTTAAAATTGGCGCAATGAGCAGAAATTTCGTTTATAGTCCATTCACGGTTTTTTCGACCTTTTTAAACTAAACCTTTGAAAAATCTCCCCATGTATAACGTCCTTAATAAGCCCTCTATCACAAGCGTTTTATATTTGTGTTCATAAAAGTTGCTTTTTTTTTTTCTGTTAAAGTGAAATGTTATTCATATTTTATCTATAAATTATAATGCTTCATTTATAAATAATCTGAATTAAAATCAGAGAGAAAATAGGTATATTGGTAATGCCTAGTGAGAAATAGTCCTTATACAAAATACTGTTACAACTGAGTGCGCACGAGTGTGGTGCATCGTCCCATTTGTGCAATTCTCCAGGATTAGTTAAGCTTAGTTTGCACGAGGCGGAGGAATATCCTGGAAGTAAAACTTTAGCAGGGCTTCAGAAAAGGCTGAAGTAATCGTGAATGGACTATAACATTGATCCCCCATTTGAATTTCACGGCTGCCGGCTTGGTAGCACTGCAGGGCTGTTGTTAAGGGACCGGAATGATATACGACTTGTCTTCCACCTGTACGAACCGGGTTTGATTCCTGGCGGGGTCGTTCCCGGATTTTCTCACGCTGTCTTCAAAAATGACCGTCTCGTCGTTTATGTGATCTTCGTGGCGATCAACCTCGAAGCCAAGACCGCGAAAGGATATTTTCCTTCCTGCTTTTAGTTTTGTTGGCACGCACTACATTCCCTTACGCGTGTCTCGGTGATATTTTTTGCACATCACCAGCCGATGATTGTGAAGCGAAGTAAAGGGTGTTCACGATAAAGTGAGCACTTTTGAAATCAGCCCTAGAAAAAAGTCACTGCTCCTACCTGCGTACATTTTATCGGGCGCACTGGATGACATTCACTAAGTCGTGTTGGTAACGATGGAGGGGAAAGTAGTTTTATATATGTACGTCGAATAGAAAGTGTTGGGTAACCGTTTGTGATAACTCGAATTATTTCTGCCACTTCCTGTTTTTCAAAGTGTAAAAGTAAAATAGATTTGTAAAATATTTATTTTTCTAAAAGTTTCACTGTTTCGCCTGACCGACGCTTGAATAAAGTGATGAGATCCATGGAAATGTTAATTTTACATAAGGCGGATGAATACACAACGTGCATGCAAGTAGATCATAAGCAGGGCTTTCAAAAGTCCTCAGTTTACCGTGAACAGCCTATAAGTATGGAGCAGCGCCGTAATGTAAGGGCGGAGGAAACAGAATACCCCCGAGAAAACCCGCTCACCAGTGGCATTGTCCTTCACAGTTGCCAGTCACGAAAATGCGGGAGTGACCTCGCCTGGAATCGATCTTGATTCGCTCTAGCCGCTGAACCACCGCGGCCCCAACATTACAAATGTCTAATCGTGCAAGACGCAATTAATGCACTCCGTAGTTACTTCAGCAGCCCAATTTTAGTTTAAATTAGCGTCATAACAAAAATATGCATTTGTTCACTTATGACTGCTAAAAATGATTCTTGCTTGCCAAATATGTTGGGATTCTATAAGAGCAACCTGATATATGATATTTAATTTTAATGTTTAGAATTTTATTTTCCAGCATGGCGGACAAAAGAGGTTTTCAATTGTCACAGAGCAGGAGCACCCGCAGGAAACTCCTTCTGCCATGTTAATATCTTATCATGTTTAAGTCCCTATCCTTTCTGTCTTCCCAAGACGAAATACAACTCCTTTCATAGTCCAAAAAAGAAATACTTCCACCAATGTTTAGGGAACTCTACGATAAATCCATGTAAGGCGGATAAATTGCGTTGTATTCTTATCATTTTGCTTATTTTTTATAAGAACGCTGAGATCGTCTTCGCTGAGATCGTCGTAATTGGTTAGAAGTGGTCTGTTCTCGTCTGAATTATTTCGAATACCTCCTGCACTACCTCTGTAACTGTTCGGAGGGGGAATTTCTTTGTTCCGGAGTGCGAAGTATACTGATTCTCGTTTTTAAAATATATTTACTTGCCATCCCGATTCTCGAAAGCGGTGATTGATACAGCGGCATGCTTGTGAGGCAATGGAAAATGAATCGGCTACTGCCCGATTCCATCACCCACTAATATTCAGGCGCTTGTATAATCATGAGTAGGGCCCTCCTGTTTTTCACGAGAAGATTCACGTGAAGGCTAGACTCTAATGTCTTATGGCATACGTGCAGTATTCAAATGGTTATTGGCCACGTGTCTTTGTCGGGAGACTTTTCCTTACCTGACTGGGCCAATCAGAATTACGTAACTCCAAAACCGAGCGTCCGTGATTCGCCGGCAGGCACGTGTAAAGCGTGGAAGTTAAAATCATCCAATCAGAAGAGTGGATTTGAGCTCTATTGTTCTGGAGTACAAGTAACCCTGAAATCTTTCCGCGAAAAACAGGTGGCCCTAATCATGTGGTTTATTAATTTTAATATGTGTACACATATTTGTGTGCCGTTACGTCAGAACTTTGAACGTTATCATCGTTCTTATCTGATACATGCTAACAATCCAAAACATTTTCTTGCTAAGAACTTGTATTTTTTTTTAGGGGGAAGGTCAGTGTGTTCCTATTTTTTAACGAGCAGGCCTTTTATCTAAATTGGATCCTTCCGACTGCACTTAGTGTATTGGCTCCCTGTTGGCGTGGGAGGAGCGCGTCTGCTTCCTAAATAAGGCACAATAATATCGATCTCATTTCATTTATATCTCCCGTTATCACGTTTCCATTATAACGTTAATTTCACTTGTACTTAGTTTAGTTTAGCTCGTAACGCCGAGACCCGAGAATTAAGCGGTTTCATTTCTAGACAAGTTGGAATTCACACACATGTACGTTCATGTTACTTATGTAATTGGTCGACGTGTTTTCTGACACTTCCTGGAGATCAATGCGCCAATAACAAACATGCAACAAATTGTGCGCCCAACCGTCGCCTTTTACTACAACAATCAACCAATAAACTATTGCCATCTGTATGAGAGTATAAGACTGTGAAGTCTAGCCTGCAGGTCATTGCACTCGCGAATTTCTCAGGTCTCTATCCATAAGCAGTCCATTGAACAGCTTCCAGCATAAAGAGATGGCGCAGACCACCTTGACAAACACGCATCTCAGACTGTTAAACGGCGACTAACTGATACAGCATACTTTGCATGATGAGTTTTTAAAGTTCGCAACTGATGCACACATGATGAAGCAGATATGTCGCCCTACAGACATACATGTAATGTGACGTATTAATTCCGAAGCTTTTTCCGGCACCGATAACCTCCTCTCTTTGTGGCAACTTCTACTTGGTGTCATCCTGAGTACAGTCTCTTTATGGTAACTTCTACTTGGTGCCACTAAGTGTACAGTCGCTTTGTGGTAACTTCTACTTGGTGCCATTCTGTGTACAGTCCCTTTGAGATAATTTCTACTTGGTGTCATTCTGTGTACAGTCTCTTTGTGGTAACTTCTACTTCGTACCATTTTGTGTGCAGTCTCTTTGTGGTAACTTCTACTTGGTGTCATTCTGTGTACAGTCGCTTTGTGGTAACTTATACTTGGTGCCATTCTGTGTACAGTCGCTTTGTAGTAACGTCTACATGGTGCCATTCTGTGTAAAGTCTCTTTGTGGTAACTTCAACTTGGTGTCTATCTGTGTACAGTCGTTTTGTGGAAACTTCTACGTGGTACTATTCTGTGTACGGTCTCTTTGTGGTAACTACTACTTGGTGACATTCTGTGTACAGTCACTTTGTGGCAACTTCTACTTGGTGTCAGTCTGTGTACAGTCTCTTTGTGGTAACTTTTACTTCGTACCATTCTGTGTACAGTCTCTTTGTGGTAACTTTTACTTCGTACCATTCTGTGTACAGTCTCTTTGTGGTAACTTCTACTTGGTGTCATTCTGTGTACAGTCGCTGTGTGGTAACTTCTACTTGGTACCATTTTGTGTACAGTCTTTGTGGTAACTTCTACTTGGTGCCATTCGGTGTACGGTCTCTTTGTGGTAACTTCTGCGTGGGGCTATTCTGTGTGCAGTCTCTTTGTGGTAACTTCTACTTCGAGCCATTCTGTGTACAGTCGTTTTGTGGTAACTTATACGTAGGGATAGGAACATTTCGCGATTTCAATGACCTTTATGCTAGACTCCACAATCCTTTGTATAGTTAAACCTCAGATGTTTGTTCATTGCTGTTGCCCCAGTGTTACTCCACATTTGACAGTACAGTATTCGCTTCTTGTTACCTTGAAAGTCGGATATTGGCGCAGAGTCATCCAGGGCGTGTCTAATAAACTATGATCAAATCGCATATGCGATTTCAGTGTATAGGGTTTTCAAATCTACCTTGTCATGAAATAATTAGTGAATTTTTCCTATCCCTACTTATAGGTGGTGCTATTCTGTGTACGTCTCTTTGTGGTAACTTATACTTGGCGCCATTATGTGTAAAGTCTCTTTATCACAGGAATCCTGCGTCACGCGTACCAAGAAAATTGTCTAAACGCTGTGAGCACCGACATTTCTACAGCAGTGTCACAGAGGGACCTTTTTTATTTACGTCACCAGGTGAAGGCAAGTCACACTTGCTTCTCATCTCCGAACAGAATGGACACAGGTGCTGTGTCGTATCTGTCTGGGTAATGTGGGAGTAGGCCCTTGTGTCTGACAGCCTTTCATTTACTTGTAATGCCTAGAAAGAAATATTTCTCGCGCACAATTTTATAAAACCGAGTATTTTTACGTTATATGTAAAATAAACCATTATTTCTGTCAGTGTTAACATATTCAGGTACTACTGCATGTAACGAACTGCACTATTTTTATTTTATTATTACTTTCAGTGTACCCAGCGCACAAATTCTGTGTGTGGGCTTCTCCTTGGCGTATTATTCCCGATTTGTTTACTACAGCTCCGGATTTAACAAAGTTGTACTCGGGCTACCAACTTCGTATACTTTCTCCACGCGTAAATAAAACGTAAAAAAAATCTGGAATAATGTGCCACGGGAAGGCAACACACAGAATTTGTGCACTGGGTGCACTGAAAGAATAAATAAAACAACGCAATTTGTTACTATCACTGCCAGGCCTACCTGAATACGTTAACATGGCAGTAACAGCTAGGATCACCTGATTTTTGCTCAAATGTTTATGTGCATACTATACTTAAACTTCTTACGTACAAGTTAGAAAATGTCCTCTTTGACTATCGGCAGAGACCTGGGAAAATTCGCGAGATCTATTACGTGCAGACTAGACTCTGCCATCTTTTGTACATATTATGTCGATATCAACTACTCATTGGTTGTCTGGCGTCACAGTGGAAGGCGATGATTGGACCAGCGTTCTCAAGGAGGTGTCAAACACAGTGCGGACCAATGGATTAAGTTATGTAAACACGCGTGTTTTGAATTCTAACTTGTCTCGAAGTGACTCCGCTAATTCTTCAGCTATCTAACTGTTTGTATGCTTTTCTAATATTTTGTTTTTCATAAAGTGAGATGATACGGCGAATAGATGATTTCAGCAATATTCTCATTGATAGAGAGGCCAGTCGTGGCGTGGCCGAACTCCACCCACATGCGATAGCAAAATGGCGTCGCTTTTCGGCAAACATGTCGGAACGCCACTCGCCAATCAGCGCATGGTAACCTACTCGGCCGCCGACAGCCCGACCTATCGGCAACCTCACGCAGCTCGCGGTAGCCAATCATACGAGAGGCTCGTTCCCTGAGCCTCGTAGAACCAATCAGATAATTGGTACACCCACAACACAGGAGACGCTGCACGCGCATTTTTACCCGTGTATGCTCACTTATTCTGTGATGGCAGTCTATAGTTAGGGGCAGTGATATTTTGCGAAAATATTTCGAGACAAGATACGTTTCAAAATACTGTGGGTTCGTCCAGCTATTTTGATTGGCTGAATAATGTTCTGGCCAGTGTTAAATGTTTGTGCACGTATCGCGATGGTAGAGTGTCGGGGTTAAGGAACCCTGAGTGGCTCAGTCAAATGTGGACCGGCACCACGATCCAATGGAGGGATGACAACAGCCGAGGTGTGTATATATATATATATATATATATATATATATATATATATATATATATATATGTGTATGTATATATATATATATATATATATATATATATATATATATATATATAGTATTGAAGTCTACTGTGTGCTCCGATTTATTCGCGAAAAGTCAGTGGCCCGATCTATAGTTAGGGATAGGAAAAATTCGCGACTTAATTGCAGGACAAGATAGATTTGAAACTACTGTACACTGAAGTCACCTATGCAATTGGATAAGAGTTTATTAGACACGCCCTGGATATCTCTGCGCCAATAGCCGACTTGCAAGGGAACAAGAACCGAATCCTGTACTGTCAAATGTGGAGTAACACTGGGGCAAAAGCCAATGAACAAACATCTGAGGTTTGACTATACAAAGGATTGTGGAGTCTAGAATAAAGGTAATTGAACTCGTGAAATTTTCCTATCTCTATCTATAGTCCATTCACGATTACTTCCAACTTTTCTGAAACCCTGCTTAAGAGTAGGATGGACCCCGCATTTTTGTGAAATAGTTGTTTGCGCGAATCCGGTATCTCCGTAAATAAACGTTCTGTAAATACATATGTTGGTCAGAAAAGATAAAAACCAATTATATATGCCCCTATTTGTTTACTTTTGTCATATTACGTGTATTCTTGATGAAAAAAATTCGCGAAAATGGTCACATATCGCATTTGTTTAAAGCTTACCTATGCAGTTTCCGCGGCAAGAGATAAGTACAAAGATACGAGCGTAGTTTAATCTGTGGGATTTCATCGCGTATAATAAAACCCCCCTGTTACGGACCTAATATGCACAGCACAGCGTTACGACGGAAACACTGCACGCCTTGCGCGTAGGAACGATGAGGCACTAGGCGTGTGTGTTAGTGTCGCCCGTATCGCTCCCTCTCTTCTTGACCTTGGACGCGGGGTTCCCACGGGGGTCCATCCCACTCTTAAGTTGCATTTACAGTATATTCCTCCGCATCATGCAAACAAAGTTCAACCAAGTTTAGAAAACTACACCCATGACAGAACGCACCGCATTCGGGCGCACTAATTGTAATAATATTTTACATGAGAACTATTTCTTACTAGGCGTTACCAACACACTTATTTCCTCTCTGATTTTATTAATATTTATTATAAATGAAATATCCCAATTTACAGATGAAATATAAGTAGAAGTTCGATTTAACCAAAAAATAAGGCACTTTCATGTTAACACAATTTTAAAACGGTTGTAATACGCGACATATTTAGGAACAACCAAACACGCCATACATGGGGTGATTTTTCAAAGGTTTTATTTTTTTTAAACGTGAAGAAACCGTGAGTAGACTTGAACGTGGCGCGAAGAAAGGGGCTGGTGAGGCGTTGAAAGAGACGCGCTTGTGGCTTGATCCGGCGATGCTCATCTGGTTGTAATCAAGCAGCGCTAGAGGGGTGAAAGGGATTGAGGGGGAGGGGTAATGGTATAAGGACGTTCGAGGGATGAAGGGGGTGGTCTACCTTCACCCCTCAATCAATTCTTCGCCGTCGGCGAGCCGCGATAACCGGATTAGTACGAGCGGCGACGACGTGAAAAACGAAGGAAAAAAAATATCAACGTGGAATTTTTTCCACCAGCTCGAATCTGCAAAGTGATACAGAGTTGATTCCCAGCAAGCACTCATTTAATTACGATTATATCAATCGCCTTTACAACGTACTGCCATTAATGTATGGTTTCGTGTTTGTATGATGGGACTGTCCATTTTCATGACATAAATATCGTTTTCCGAGTAATTTGCGACAAATTATCTGACCGGATCTTTATCACACGCCATTCGCTAATTGGAAAGTAACGGGGGGAAAATTAATAGATTTAAGGTAACATTACGTTAATTGTAACATTTATTCACGGGTATTTTACTGTTTATCAATGATAAAGACAACCAAATAGCTATTTAGTGATAAAATAATTTCATCTGAAAATATTTGTTACTGAAAACTCAACAATATCTATATGAGTTCCACGCAATGAACTACGAAGTCATATCATGCCAACAATAATAATAATTTTTTGCATCAAGATTGTTTTGTTTTGTGGAAAGTTCGTTGAAAAATAGCGCATAGCATAGTTATTTACATGACGGCACAGAGAAAATGCACATATATGAAATTGTTCATGTGTTAATTCTGACACTTAATGGAATAGCTATTTTAATTTGCAAAAATTTCTCTTGAATCCTTAATATTGTTAATTATACATTGTGCCATTATAATACAATAGGTTTAAGGGTTCGACATTTTAAGACCACCTCATTACATGCGCAGGCCACGACACTAGAACATTAAAGTGTGATATTAACACTGCGGTACTGCCGTACATTTCTAAGGTAACTATTTCTTAATAGTTATTCGATAGTAATAAATCATTTTTTCCTGCGCACTACTGTTAAAGTTTTCTGCATGGAGCATTCATTCGGCTACATTAAAGAGAATTTAAGTATAAGTTGTTCATTGTAAACTGAGTTCTTTTGAAAGCCCTGCCTGTTTGCGAACTATTGGATGCACATTGTGTGTCCTTCCGCCAAATGTGAGATAAACATTGATGTGAACCTGATCACTTTATTGATGTGATCGGTTGAGTGAACCTGTGAAAATACTAGAAATGAAAATAATTTACAAATTTGCTCATTTGTTTTATTTATATGCATTAAGAATCAGAAACCAAAATAAATAATTTAAAGTATTCACAAATGTTTACCGAACGTCTTGAGTTCGACGTTAAAACCAAAGATACACCTTTCGCTCCATCATTACCGACCTTACTGAGCGTAAGCCAGACAGCGTGTCCGGTAAAATATACAAGATAAGGGCAGTGACATTTTCCTGAGGTTGGTTTTAAAGGTGCTCGCTTTACCGTGAACAGCCTATATCTAGGAACACCCGAATTTCACGAAAATATTTCTCGACTAGTTGTATTTCGAAACACTTTCGCTGAGATTCACTCTCGTGATTGAATGGTGTACTTGCTACGCATTTTAGGTATCTGCCCACGAATCACAGGCTTCCATTAACAGAGTAACTTAATTCTCACTGGCCGGTCAAGAAAGAGAACGTATTCTCACTAAGGCATGCAACCAATGGGCAGAGGAACACTGCTATAGTGTCAGCACACTATTGAAATATATCTTGGGCGGAAATATTTTCGCGAAATACCTATATAGAGAGGTGAAGTAGCGACATTGTTCCGCGAACTCCAGACCCACGCTATAGCAGAATGTCTTCACTAGCCAGCCGCATTTCGGGACGTTTCTGGACAATCGGCAAGTAGTAACTAACTCGACAGCCCTTAGCTTAATCAGTAAGTAACGACAGGAAAATTTCGCGGATTCATTTCAGGACAAGCTGGACTGTAAACACACCGTGTGTTTCTGTAGTCTTTGCCAATGGGATCACGGTTTTTTATTTAGACACCCACAGGTGAACTCTTGAGCCAATAACAGTCCTGCAAGGTAACAAAATCCGAATTCTGCGTCACCTGGTCTAAGGTAAAACCAAATACACTAGTGTATTTGGTAAAACTGGCTACACTCTGGGGAAGCAGCCAATAAACACAGAGCTGGGGCTCGAAAATACATAGGACAGTGGAGTCTATGTTACAGGTCGTTAAAAACGCGAAATTTTCCTGTCCCTACTAATAGGTAGGGATAGGAAAATTTCGCGAATTCAACTACCTTTATGCTAGACTCCACAATCCTTTGTATAGTCTGGCTTCAGATGTTTGTTCATTACTGTTGCCCCAGTGTCGTCCCACATTTGACAGTACAGGATTCGCTTCTTGTTTCATTACAAGTCGGCTATTGGCGCAGAGTCATCCAGGGCGTGTCTAATAAACTCTGATCCAATTGCATAGGCGACTTCAATTTAAAGGGCTATAAATTATTTTTGTAATTTTGTGTTTACTATAAGTAGCGACACCTGAATTTCACGAAAATATTTCCTCCCAGGATAGATTTCAATAGTGTACTGGCACTGTAGCAGTGTTCCCTTGCCTATTGGTTGCATGTCTTAGTGAGAAGACGTTCTCTTTCTTGACCGGCCAGTGATGATTTAGTTACCCTGTTAATGAAAGCCTGTGGTTCGTGATCAGATATCTAGGATGCCTAACAAGTACACCATACAATCACGAAAGTGAGTCTCAGCGAAAGTGTTTTGAAATACAACTAGTCGAGAAATTCGGGTGTCCCTGCCAATATAACCGGTCTCCCTACCTATGATATTAATGTTCATGTTGTGCTGGAAGATTCACTACTCTCCTGGGAGCACACCGATGTGACCAAGTAGCTAACTTAATCACAAGCCGGTATCATCACAAGGAGCACATGTTTTTAGCGAAGAAATTTTAGGTCAAGTTGTGTTTCAACGTACTTTTGTTCAGAGCCAATTGCGTAATTAGATCATTCGAATTGTTACGCGTCTTATCTGTCTGCCCGCGAATCACGAACGGCCAGTATCAGAAAAACTTAATTGTGATTGGCTCACTCATATGAAAGACTGTCTTTGCACAAAGACAGTAGCCAATTGAGGACTGCAAGTGTGCGCTTAGGATATTGAAGTCCAGCTAGAGCATAAATCTTTTCGCGAAAAACAGGTGGCCCTAAGCATCACATATAGAAGTCTGGACGAAACTATAATTGGGCGTAGTGAAATTTCGCGACAAGATTTCAAGACAAGTTACATTTCAAAACACTGTAGGGTTGTTTACGTATCTTGATTGGCTGAACTACTTTTTTGATTCGTGTTAACTGTCTGCACGCGAATCGCGTAGGAGCCAAGCAGAAGGGCAACCAATGGCAATAGACAAACTGATGTTGGGTGTTTACGGTGTTAAAGTCTACCTATTTTTTTTGTTCCGAAAAAGCACTACCTCTTTCAATACTTCACACCTAACACGATCAAGAAAATGCCCTAAGAAATGTGTGTAACAAAATTAAATAAAAACATTTACTCCAAGAAAATGAAGAAAAATGAACTGGACGCAAAGTACAGATGCTCTCCTTCGTATGATTAGGGAGTTAAAGGCGACAGCAACTGCCATTCTGATCAGCACAACAAATTTTATATACAGGATGAATTTAGTACACGAATACCGAAAGCAATTTGTACAGAAATCTACCCCCCTCTACACACCACAGAGCCCCCGTAATTCATGTGTAGTGTAATTTATCCCTATATCCCTTTACATTTTACATCCACTTTCTTCTACCCCACTGCTACAATTCAAAGTTGATGCATTGCGTCTGCACGTGGCATAGTCCTACAAATCATCACTTTCTGAGGCTTTTGCTGTATTTTCTTCTAGGTGAGCTCATGAAATATTTCTCCTTACTGCCTCTCTTTTCCTCCCTCCTAACAATTTTCTTTCTACTCGGTGCTCATTCACTACGTTATTTTTCATAAGCCGGCATACGAGAGTCGCATATGCAACGTTTTCTGCCAGCAAAAACAAGAGAGGTGGATTAATGCAATGTCACATATTGTTTTCACCACTCTTGTGGAAGCGCAGGTTCTTCAGGTGTTAATTACAAACAAGAATACAACTGACTGTTTTGGCACACCACGAACACGAACACCAACGATGAAATTGAATTATTTTTGTAATAGTCACGTCGCGTCGCTTGTTGTATTATATATGTAAAGAAACAGTTTGTTTCATTTCATAATGATTACTTACCAGTAATAATAATTTTCTGCGTTTAAGTAATTGATAGGTAGAGACCTGAAAAATTTGCGAGTTCAGTGACCTGCAGACTAGACTCTACAGTCTAATGTACAAATTTACTGATGTCAACTGTGCATTGGTTGTCTGCTTTCACAGTGGAAGGCGACGATTGGGCCAGCCTTCTCCAGGAAGTTTCAAACACCGTGTGAACAAATGACTAATCTCATTTACTCAGACATGTTTTGAATTCTAGCTTGACCCGAAATGAATCCGCGAATTCTTCGGGTCTATAGTATTGAAATGATTAATTTTAGCCAGTAGCTTTTATTATACACCTGGAAAATAGAGTGATGCGGTTAGTGTGATTAATAATTGCGTAGCATGTTTCCTTATTTCCCCAAGAAGCTGAATCAAATAAATGCCTTCGCGAAATCGTATGATTTTTGTTTTTGATTTCGGATTAAGGCAATTCATTCAAAGATTGAAGTTACTGGCATATACTTATTAACTCAATAAGATACTAAATTCTGACCTGATTGCCGAACGATCACTTCGTGGTTACACATTTCCTACACAAAAGTGTAAATTCAAAATTTTTGTCATTAACTAATGTTGTTTTATAAGATTTACGTTTTAAATTGTTGCTCATTAATGGCTCCACTTTAAATTGTTGCTCATTAATGGCTCCACTTTAAATACGTCCCATGGCTTAACTAATTTTTTACACTTTCAACATATTTAATTTTTTTTTCGTTGTGACTTTAAATAATAGTCTACAAAAAGCATATCAATCAAAAAGAATTATTAAAAAAAAAACGAATTAAACTAATTATACGAATTTTAAAATGTGTATCTTCTTTTTTTTCACATCTCAAAATTGGACAAAATTAACACATTCAGACCCAGTGCACACAATGTGTACATTACGCAAGTTTAGGTAATTTTTGGTCTATGCTTCACACTGCGAAGCTCAGTGTCCAATGATCTTACCTGTGGGTAAATAATTCGCAAACCGTCTTACTGTTCCAGGTCATAATTGGTCCATACTACTGTAGCGGAACGTATAGCTTACAACTCATTGGTTGTGGCAACGAAACAAGGATTGTGTCGACTAAGTACAGCACGCATCATAAAATGTTTTGTTTGCAACACTTGAAACAGTAAATTAAATTGGGTTGGAAAGCGTTAATATTTTACGCCATAGCTCAAAATAACCATTAATGTTATCATAATTATATGAAAACTATTTCTTGGAAATAACTTGCGTAATTGACCCGTAATTCAGTGCTAACCACCTAAAATATTATCCCGAGTGCACTCTTATATAGGCTGTTAACGTTAATATGAGCACTTTTGGCAGCCTTGCTTAAAACCTACTTGTATGCACGTTGTGTATTATTCCGCCTTATGTAAAATTCACATTGAAATAGGTCTCATCACTAGGGACACTCGAATTTCTCGAAAAAGTTTCATCACATGATAGACTTCAGTAATCTACGGCCGTACCAACAGCTTCATTTCTCTTATTGGCGGCGTGTCTTTGTAAGAAGACATTTTCCTATTGAACTGGCCGATCAGGATTGTATAATGACAGTACTCCGTCGGTCAACTGAAATTGTAAAATTATTAGAGAAGTAAACATTTTAAAAACTTGCAAATTTTTACAAACTGATGCATTTAAAAAATACGGAAAGCGAAATAAATAATATATATTATCACAAATGGTTACCTAACAGTTTTTATTCGACGTTAAGATATGGAACTACTTTCCATCTATCGTTACCAACTTTACCGGGTGCATGTCACTCAGTGCGCCCATTGAAGTATATGCAGGCATGGGCAGTGACTTTTTTGTTGTAAGGTAGATTTCAAAAGTGCTGTGCTCACTTGATCGTGAACAGCCTTTATCTGACATGTTGCAGAACAGGTAAAGCATGGTGTCTGCTGTACTATGTAAGAAGCTGGCACCAATAAATACATCTCCTTTCCCTTGCTAGTTGCAGCTGACGTGCCAACTATTTTATGGTTGGCTGCCTCACGTGTCGTGGATCTACTAAATCCCTTCCCGTAGGTTCCACAGTGTCAGTTATGAGAAATCCCTTCCCGTAGGTTCCACAGTGTCAGTTATGAGAAATTCTAAGTTACTTACCACGCCATAAATTTCCCCTTCTGCGATATCTGACATTATAAATTAATGTGTATGTTACGGAGTTAACTTTCGAAGTTAATATTGGAAGTCAAAATAGCCAAAATAGAATTCTTATCGCAGTTAAATCAAGTGTCGGATTTAAAAAATAAAATATCGCGTACCACTTTTGTAACCTCAAGAATCACTTTAAAAAAAAAAATAAAAAAAAAAACTTTTTTCTATAATTTATATGAATCACGACATTAAAATTTGCATATTTGCACAAAAACATTTGATGAATAATATTTTTCAAATATTTTTTTATCTTTATTCACTTATCATCATGTCATGTCACGAAACTACAACAGAATATCCTCTATACGTAGACTTAAATTTTTGGGAGATTAACTGACAGGAGGTTAATCAGAGACGGGATGGCTTATAAACTTTATTACTCTTAATATTAGACCTAAAGTCTGCATATAGTATATCACATCTAATAATTCCACTTTTTGACAGCCATTATGTGGTAACATGTCCTAAACAGAACTTCCTACGTCCTATATACATAACACTGTATCAACTGACGTGTGAAAGAATGTAAATAAATTTCATGTTTGCTATTCTGACAGCCCTGCCGTCACACAACAGGCAACAGAGAAATACTCTGGAAGGAAAGAGTTATTAGATAAACTGTTTATATATTTCAGTGTATGTCGTCACAAAACAATTGTTATTGGTAATTTGTAGACAGTGACGTAGATATTGAGAGGGGGGTTTCTCCGGTTTAAACCCTTCCCCGGTCCACCTTCACCGAATTATGGACACATGAGAAAATATATAATGGGTTGTTAGTAAAATGAGTAGTAATATTGTCAATAAAACTGAGTATTACAGTTAAAAAATTAAGATAAAAACACAGGTACATCTACTGTTGTTATCCAGTTAAAAACCTTTAATCAGGCACTGCTTTACCAATAAAGGAACCCTCTCCCCCCTCAAAAAATATCTGCTTATGTCAATGTGTGTGTGTCCGAAATTAAATGCGCCTTAAACGGTGTCTGTTAGAACCGTTTCTACCCTCTCCATACCCTCCAGCTATTTAGTGTCACCTTGCTTTGTATATGCCTCATAGATTTCCACATTGCCGCAAAACTGTATCAGAAGCAGTTATTTCAAATCCGAGTAGTTTCGAGCTAGTGTTTAGCATGATCTCACGAGAACACAACAACGCAGTAACAAGGATATTGCTAACGATAGCATTAATTTTTATAGCCACTCAAAAGGACATGATTTATTGTAAATCATATTTATACGATAAAGGACATTCGATTGGGTCATAATCAGCTCGGCTCTCTATTGGTTGATGATCGGCCAATAATGAATGCTGTAAAATACCGGGTACTGTCCGATGTGGTATGGACCAATAGGACGACGGCGAGTTCCAACACAGCCACCAACATAACCAGTGTTCTTGCAATAGTGGATATAGGTGACTCGCTCTAATTTGTTGTAACCCTTTCAAACCGACTTTAATTCATGGTTTCGGGTGTTTCAAACAAGAAATGTATAATGCGTGCTGTACTTAAGTCGACACACTACTTGTTTCGTTGTCACAGCCAATGCGCTGTAGGCTATATGTTTGGCTGCAGTTACATGGACCAATTATGACCTAGATCAGTAAGTCGGTTTGCAAATCCTTTACCCACAATTGTGATGGTTGATTGATAGGGACACTCGAATTTCGAGAAAAGTTTTCCGCACAGGCTAGGTTTCAATACCCTACGGGCGTACCAGCAGTTTCCTCTTGCTTATTGGCGGCGTGTGTCTGTGAGGAGACATTGTCTTACTTGACTGACCAATCAGAATTAAGTTACTCCGATACTGTACGTCTGTGATTCGTGTGCCGGCACTTAAGAAGCGCAACATCTATATCTAGGTATAGGAACAATTCGCGAATTCATTTCAGAACACGATAGATTTGAAATGCATGTACATTGAAGTCACCTTTGCAATCTGATCAGAGTTTATTAGACACGCCCTGGACGACTCCACGCCAACAGCCGACTTGCAAAGAAACAAGAAGAGAATTCCGTATTGTCAAATGTGTGGTAACACTGGGGCAGTAGCCAATGAACAAACATCTGAGGTTCGACTATACAAAGGATTGTGGAGTCTAGCATACAGGTCATTGAGCTCGAGAAAGTTTCCCATCTCTATCTATATCACTCAATTACGAAAAGGGATCTGAGCTAAAGTACTATGAAATACAACTGGACGTGAAATCTTTTCACGAAATTCGGGTGTCCTTAGTCATTGAGCTTCGCAGTATGCAGTGCAGACCAAAAATTACCTACACGTGTGTAATATAAACAGTTGCGTACACTGGGTCTGAATGGGTTAAGTGCCAGTAAATGTGTGCAGACCACATTGTGTTAAATCCTAATATTTTTTGAAACTCTGAAAATTGTAGGGCGAAAATCATTATATGGAAAATAGTTAGGGATGATGGAAAATCGCGAAACTTTTTTTAGCCAACATATCTTTGATAACACTATATCTGACTTATGCTTTATGATTGGATAACCAAGGTTTTGACCAGGCAAAGTTCTTCGCAGGCCAATCACAAACGTTTTGATTTAGAGTATCAGAATCGTCATTGGCCGAGTTAAATGGGATGGTAGCTTCATACATTCATGACGACCAATAAGAAAATAAAACTATCGGAAATATGTAGAGTTCATTGAATCTTAGCAAACTGTCAACTTTTTCCGCGATAAACCATCATATCCAAAAATAGTGTGAACCCTACGTGAGTTAGTGTTGTGATATTTTGTATACTAATTAATCAAACAGATATATATATATATATGTTAAAATGAAGGTAGATAACATGGTACCAACGCTCGTCATATTAGAAAATGTGGTTAGCATCCCTTGTCGTGAAGTCGAAAGTGTCGTACGAAGAATTGTCAGCGTCTGATGACAGATTATGAAACGCTGGGTACAAATAAATCACACTTGTTTTCTAATTGCAACACTATATGTATCCCCGTTTTCAACGAAATCAACATTTCTTGAGGGTATTTGGCGTGATTGTGTTCTGTGATGAAAGCCCTCGTATCACACCCATAAAACAGGACCTTCTAACAGTGATTTGTTTAGTAGGCAATATTTATTTGCCGTGCTATACTAAAATACCCTCCTACACAACCACAACTTTTTTTGGCCATTGACCGCGCGACTACGTGAGAAGACATGTTCTTATTGGACTGGGCCAATCGTAATAAAGTACTCCGGCACTGAACGTCTATGATTCGCGGAGAGACACTTGAGGCACGTGACAATTAAAATCGCCCAACCACGGAAGCGCATATGAAAAAAAAGTGTTTTGGAGTACAACTGGTCTCGAAATCTTTTCGCGAGTAACACCTGTCCCTACTAACAAGGGATTGTAATATTGTTGACGCATACTGATGTGCGGTACAGCGGTATTTCCCCTCCTTGCCTATATGTCAATAGGTAATTCTGGCAGAGAGACGTGTTTGGTTTATATACACTCTTTGCTGTACGAATTTCCGCATCAAAAGGAAACAGCCGAATTTAAACGAAATGTTATTCGTAAGATGGCGCAGTATTTACAATATCACTTCATCCAGGCAACATTGCCGTCCATCTGCAGCACAAAAGGGCATATTTGACACCTTGTCGTATCCCCTCTAGCCTTATTATATTTTTCGATATCGAGCATGGAAAAGAATACATCGAATGTTTTTATGTGACATATTTGTCCACAGTTGTAAACTATGTTCCAAATAACGCATATGTAGAGACCTGCAAAATTCGCGTTATTATTTGGCATCAGGCTAAACTTCACAGTGCTGTATATACTTGAGCTAATGTATTTCCTCCATTGGCTGCTGCACGTATGTGAAGTCACTCCCATTTTGTCTGGACTGCACATGATTGGACTACACAATTGTGAAGTGTTCATTTATTGGCACATAGTTACAAAAGGTGTATCAAATTAAGTGTGGTCAAATGACAAACTAATTACAATCTTATATGCGTTTGAAGTTTTACGTATCCCCAAACAATAACGCGAATTTTGCAGGACTCTACGCATTAACTTCTTCATCATGGAGGTATTTTGACTTACATCTGGTACCACGAATTTTCAATGGGTAGAGCCTGGAGTATTTTACGGATAATTGTGTCAGCAGGCTAGGCTTTACAGTGCTCTATACACTCGAGACAAGGTCTGTTTTTGGTTGCTGCGATCAAGTGCGACCTTCGTACAAGATTGTTCAAAGCTCTCTCACGCTACTGATCCCTCCTCATTACTGGCTCACAGTTGAGCAGGGCGTACATAAACAACTGCTGTCCAATCACAGCATCAGGAGAAAAGAACAAATGTTTAAAGTGTACCTCGCCACGGAATTAATTCGCGAAATATTCGGGGCTCTGTCAATGAGCAACAAATCAAGTGAACAGGCAGGCCACAGAAGTAATAAAACTTTACGTAAAACACTTCTGGGAAGACCAAGAGGTGTGTGGGAGACTGTTATAATGGAAACTGGCTCCAGAGAAAATGACACACGAGGTCGCAAGATGTCTGCAACAGACCACTAAGCATTCGCAGATCATCGTGTCACTACTAGTGGCGGGCGAAAATCACTTACAGTGACTCCTAAGGCCGTATTGTCAGTTGTAGGGGTCATCTACCACTGTAGAGTGATACATGGATTGTAGCAGTCACCTGCTCTATTTCCAAAATCTAGTGTGGTGATCATCTGTTCTCAAAGAAAAACACACTTTTTCTTTAAGGGCCCGGCCTACCAGCTAAGTTTTCCTCCTTTTTTGGCCGAGAAACGCGGGAGCTATAAGGGTCACACTGGCACGCTCTACAAAAGCGCCATCGCCTCTACGCGCAGGGCTCTGAACTGGCGTGCAGTGTTCTCGTAGTGCTGCGTGTACCTATGGGACTTTCAGCGACGACCATATCATTTTATTAATTAAACATTTTTAGCAAAGTTCAAGACATGCTTAGTGGTAGTGAAATTTCGCGCAAAGATTTCAAGACACGTTACATTTCAAAACACTGTAGGGTCGTTTACGTATCCTGATTGGCTGAATTACTTTTTTTTTTACACGTGTTGGCTGACTGCACACCTATCACATAGAAGCCGTGCCGATGTTGGCGAATTCTGAATGGCCCGGTCCAATATAAAAACGCCTTCTCAAGCAGACAACAACCAATGGCAATGGACAAATTACAGTGTTGGGTACCCATATTATTGAAGTATAACGTGTACTCGTATTTTTTCGTGAAAAATCACTAGCTGTAGACATGCTCCTATCGTAGTTTTAAGATACGGCAGTCTGAAAAATCCGTTTTTAACTATATTGGAGGTGCGTAGTAATTTAAAGTACTATTCCGGTCTCGTCTGAGGTATGGTGTCTTTTCATAGATAAACAAACTGTAGGTACGTTTAATAATTTCGTCAACAAATCAGGATTTGAAACACTGCAATGCAGGTCAAGTGCCTGGCAGGTAGAACCCTTAAAGACAATACTAAGCCAGTCGGTAACACTTCACCTTAATCTCTGCTGGTGCCACTGCTAACAAAGGGATGCTGTAACACATTAAGCTGGTCGGCATAGCAGATTAGCCCTTGCCACTCGCCTATATATGCTTCCGATTGAGATACTGTGCTCTATTAAAGACAGCCCTAATCGTTGAGTGATGGACAAGGAAGCCGCTAGTTCTGTCAGTGCTTTCCGGACAATCTTAGTGCTTTCCGGACAATCAAAGTGTCGTCCTTTCTGGTGATCTTTCGGGATCGTCCAGGACAGGTCCTCCATGCAAAGGCAGCACCTCATGCCCACTGGTCTCTGCACACACTAATTGAGAAGTCCGAGGGACAGACGAGCCGTACACTTTGGCCCTTGTAGCCCTCGTAGTCATGCTATGTAGCCGCGGTGGCTGAGCGGTTAGCCTACTCGTCTCCCACCAAGGCGAATCAGTGGGTTTTCACAGGGATATACCGTTTCCCCCGCCCTTCATTCCGGCGCTACTCCATACTCATATCAGTCACCCTCATCGGCTCTCAAGACCTTGATGTTAAGAGCCGTCCATATCTCTTCACTCTTCACTTTCTCGGACTCGATCAGTTTTTCGTATGGCTGTCTCGTACGTCTCCTCGGAATGCTAATTTTGCTCTTTAATCACGCCTGGTATGTGTCACATCACACATGCTGTTTTGAGGACCTTATGTGTAAACCACACAAAGATTGATTGCAGAGCCCTTATGTGATGTGTGTGCGTGCTCCTTTGTGCTCAGATTTGTGTGGAAAGGCTATTTACAATAAAGTGAGCACTTTTGAAATCAAAGTTAGCAAATGTTACTGCCCCTACCTGCATATATTTTAACGGACGCACTGAGTGACATGCGCCCAGTAAAGTTGGTAACGATTGATGGGAATTAGTTCAATATATTAACGTCGAATAAAAGTGTTAGGTAACCATTTGTGATAACTTAAAATGATATATTTCGCTTTCTGTGAATAGCCTATATCATCTTTGATTGTATAAAATTTGTGTATGAGTAATTTTTTCTGGAAATGAATATGTCGCACCCATGTTACTAGTCCTAACTATCTCGCAATCGCGCTTTGCCACTCGGAAGTACCAACCTTGCAACAAGTTTTCCGAACAATGTAATTAATAGAGACCTGAAAAATTCTCGTGTTCATTGACCTGCAGGCTAGCCTCTACAGTCTCATGTACAAATACGCTGATGTCAACTGCATATTGGTTGTCTGCATTCACAGTGGAAGGCGACGATTGGGCCAGCCTTCTCCTGGAGGTTTCAAACATCTTGTGGACCAATGGCTGAAGTTTTATTTACACACGTGCTTTTGAATTCTAGTTTGTCCCGAAATAAATTCGCGAATTTTTCAGGTCTCTGGTAATTAATGAAGAGTATCACATTTAGCAAAATGTATCACACTTTACATGCATAATCTTGCTGCATTTAAAAATAAACTTGTTAACTAGCAAAAAGCTCCGTGGGTTCGACATTTTCGTAATTATGCTTGGCTACTTGATTTCAATGCTTCTATAAAAAGAGACTGACTTTTTCTCCCCATGATATGTTTAGTAAATGCCTATACTTTAGAGAACTATTTAGTATGTACTACATATTGAGGATTTATGACGGAAAAATAATTTCTAGAAACAATGTGTGGTTGAATTTGTCTCGGCTGTAATGTTATGTATGTTGTCTGTAAAAAATGTTTGATCGTTTTCGTGAGTAATAAATTGTTGGTATCCTTAGGCCGGAATCATACCAAAAAATTACTACTATTTTGTTCTTTTGTAATTAAATATATTCAACAGAGATCAGTAACGAAATGAAAAATATTCTTCAGTTAAAACTGCAAAACGGCATTGAAATATTGTTCTTCAGTTTTTCGGATATTTTGTGCAACTGTTGAATTACTTTGCTGCGAAGATTGGGCAACAAATTAAATGACAACCGCAATATTTACACATTCTCTAACTACGACTAAATCTTGCAATTTAGTAGAAAAAACGAAATAAAATAAACGCTTTCAGTTCTGTTTGCGATAACAAAAAAAAAAGCCATACCGAAATACAACATATGTGTGTATATGTATATATATATATATATATATAGACACACATGCCAATGTATACACACACTTATACTCAAAGCGAATCACGTAGCGTCAGCCTTCCTAGACACGAAGATTTTGCTTCTACTATAGCAGTGCACTTTTCCGCGCGTCGGATTGGATGAGGCGGCGCACAGACAGCTATAACTAACGTGACAGAGTAGTTACGAGTACAGAGGCGAAACAGCCGCTTAATCCGCGAACCCCAGGCCACACACACACCAGCAAATTGGCGTCACTAGCCAGCAAGTCGGGCCGCTGTTCGCCAATCGGCGCCTGGTAATTACTCGCCACCCGGCAGCCTAGCCAATAGGTAACATTTCCCACGCATCTAGTAGCCAGCCAGACAGAAGGCCCGATCCAAGGTCAATCAGTGAAAGTGTACGCCCACACCGTTTTACATATGTAGTCTTAGCTATCCCGTATCTAGCTGTGGCCTCACAGGTCAAATTAAACCATAAAGGAATACTGACGTAGATGTTCTCCGTATTTGACGATTGCCTTACCAACGAATGCATTTACTCTCTATATCCGCTTGCAGCAATAGCTGGAGTCAGCAAAATTTAGCATTCTATACATTGTGTTAGAATCCACTGCACTATTCATTTCCAAGTCTCGGTTCTCTGTTCATTGCCTGCTGCCCCTGCAGTGTGTAGTCATTTTTACCCCAGACCAGGTGGCACGGGATTCGGGGCTCGTTTCTTTGAAAGTCTGTTATTGGCTTAGAGTTCACCTGGGCGTATCTAATATACTCTGATCCTCTTGCTAGAGCTAGTGATTTTTCGTGAGAAAAATTTGAGTGCACAGTAGGCTTCAATACTATAAGCACCCAAAAGCAGTTTGCCTATTGCCATTGGTTGCTGTCTGCTTGAGAAGGCGTTTTCATATTTGACCGAGCCACTCACAATTCGGCAACATCGTCACGGCTCCTACGTGATTCGTGTGCAGGCAGATAACACGTGCCAAAAAGCAATTCGGCCAATCAAGATACCTAAACGACCCTACAGTGTTTTTAAATATAACTTGTCTTGAAATCTTTTCGCGAAATTTCACTTGCCCTACCTATTGCAAAAATAACATAAAGGAACACGAGTTTTAAGTCTAGCTTGTCCTAAAATGAATTCGCGAAAAATTTCCCAGTCCTTAGCTATAGCACAGATCGCGTCGCGTAGTGTTGAAAAAGTGGCGAATTTTTGTCGCGTTCTGCGAACGTTTTCCAAGTCAGTGCGGTGGGGCACCCCTTCATCTTTGCTACGCCCTACTCGCCTCATTCCCATCGCGACTCCGCTCACATCCATAACGTAATTACGTCGCCGATCCCAACCAGCAACCCCTCCCCCCTCCCTCCATCCCTCCCTCACAGCTGTGGTGTCGCCTCCGCCATTTCCGTGCCTCGCGCCAAGAAGAGGCGTTACGCAGGAACCGGCAAGTGTAGATAACAAAAAACTTCTCTGGGTATTACACTCCTTCCTCGACTTTCTCCCTCCACCGTTTGAAGGAGCTAGGACGTGGGAATTTAATTATATCGTGTTTAACACATCGAGGTCTGCACACATTTACTGGCACTAAGGCAAATTAGAAGTGTCACCTATATCCACTACTGCAAGAACACAGGTTCTATTGGTGTCTGTGTTAGAACTCACCATCGTCCTATTGGTCCACAGCACGCCGGGCACTACCCTGTACTTTCCATTCCGGTGCTGCTCCGTTTTCACCTTACTGCACCTTCACCGGCTCTCGAGACCTCGATGTTATCAGCTCTTTCAAATTTGCCCACTCTCCGTAAAAAGTTGTTGCCAAAAATATGAAGCACGAACACATTTTATTTGTTACGATATACGTCAGAACTTCACACTGATAACAGTACAGTTCCGTATGAATTATTTGCAAGTTGCAACCCCTGAAACGATGTACTTAGTTGTGACTAGGAGAGTTAATTTGTCATGACTAGGTGCTGGAAAATTTGCCTATTAATTCCGGGACAAGCTAGAATGCAAACACTCGAAGAGGCAGTTCTAGTTAGCTAAGGACTTTTGATATCAACCACTGAAAATGTCACTGTCGCTATCTGCATGTACAGAATGTCCAAAAACTCGGTCCACAAACTCCCGACATAGGTTCTTTGGACCAGTAGAAAAACAAAAATCCGGAAAGCACGTTTTATATTAAACTAGCGGACCCGACAGACGTTGTCCTATACATATGTCTTAAATCTTTCCCCCTCTCTTTACCGAATTGTGAATCTAAACAATTCTCGAATCCACTTGAACACACACAAAAAATTTCATCAATATCGGTCCAGCCGTTTAGGAGGAGTTCGGTGACATACACACGCACAGAAGAATTATATATATAAAGATAATTGTGGACTGAGGACTGAGGAGTCTAGCCTACGGGTCAATGAACTCGCGTAATTTTCCTATCTCTATGCATAGCCACATAGGTAATAAATAAAATTTTATTGGGATATTTTCAGTTCAGAATTTGTTAGCAGAGAGCCGGCTAGTAATGAAAGTTGTACAGTATTTTAAGCATATCCTGTGAACCAATAAGACAACTGTAAATGAGAGTAGCTTATAGAGGCCAGAAGATCTAATTGGCATACATTCGTGAACACAGATAACTCACTTCTAGATTCTCTCAATTATCAGTTAGTACCGCACGCGAAGTTTTCAAAACAGAAATTTACTTAAACTCTGAAATAAAAGTTGATTGATTGATTGATCGAATAGATTTGGACGGCTCTTAACAGCCAGGTCTTGAGAACCGATGAGGGTGATTGAGGTGAGTATGGAGCAACGCCGGAATGAAAGAGCGGGGGAAACGGAAGATCCCCGAGAAAACCTACCGATCTGCGGCATCGCCCGGCACGATTTCCACGTGCAAAAATCCGGGAGTGACTCGACCTGGGGATTGAACACAGCTAACCTTGGTGTGAGGCGAGCAGGTTAACCGCTCAGCCGCCGCGGCCTCTGAACTAAAAGTTGTGGAACAAATAGAGTAACAACATGAAGCCAGAAAACACTCAGTTAAGTTTTACTGGGAGAATCCACAAGCATAATTAAAACATATAAATCAAAGGAAGTCCAAATTAGGGTTGTATTATCGACGGAATGAGAGGAAACTGGACGGTATAGTTAATACTGTAATATTTACTTTTAAAATAATATTGATTTTTTGCTAAGCCAGTCACTTATTGACAATTAAAACGACTGATAACGAAGCTCTGATCTATTCACGGTTTCTTTACACTTTTAAAATCAAACCTTTGGGAAATTACCCCATGTATGACGTACTCGGTTGTTTACTGATTGTGTCATGTATCACAAGCGTTTCGCACTTCTCTTAGCTAAAAAGTTCCTTATTTTGGTTAAATTGAACTTCTTATGTCCCATATATAAATTATAATATTGCATTTATAATTAATGTGAATATAAAAACAGAGAGAAGGTGGGTGATTTGGTAATGCCTAGTAAGAAATAGTTCTCATACCAAATATTATTACACTGAGCCAGCACGAATGTGGTGCGTCTACCCTCTGATGTAAATTTCTAGACTCGGTTGCTTTTTTGCAATAGGTGGAGGAATATCCTGGAAGTATAACTTTGGTAGTAGGTACTTCACAAAAGTTGAAAGTAATCGTGAATGAACTATATTAAATTTACACACAAACAATAATGAGGTAAAAATCGTAGGACGTAAACATAAGTTAGTCCAAGTATAAAATAAAGGTGAGCACTAACACAGACTTTTTAATTGGTACACTAGACGTGTGGCAAATAAAATCTAATATGCTTAGCTTATGTTGATATTTTATGTAATTTAGTACATAGTAAATACATACTACTGGTTTTGAATGATAAGCATACGACACTGTTTATTTCTTTTTAGAGCTTTCGGACAGTCCACTGTACATGCTTCTACGTATTTAAATTATATTCATGAAACACTAGTTGGCACACTATAATTTATTGTGCACGTGCATCTATATAAGGTGCGCTAAAGCAAAGCGTGTTCGAAGTTTACTTTTCGACAGGAAATTGCCAGTTATAACATATACAGATAAAAATTCATTACCAACTGGAAAATACAAAAACTTTTTTTTTGTCGGAAGATATTTACTTTTGATAGCATCTGGAAAACCGCAGAAGCAAACAGGTGTCGGGATGTTGACAAAAAGTGATTAGAGATTTTTTTTCAAAGGAAAAAAAAAATCGAATAAACAGAGATTATCCGTTGTCTATGGCCACCCTCTCCCGCAGAAGCATTTGCCTAGCTGGCTGTTTGTCCAATGAGGTCGCGCGCGCTGGTTCAATACGCACACACAGGCACACGGGGCGACTCAATCGAGTCAGCCGCCATCTGTAATGGAATAATTCATGAATCCAATCAGAGTTCGTGGGGCGTGCTGAAGCGAAGGACCTCACTCACGCCTGTTTATGTGTCTTGCACTATTCAACTCTGTCCTGCTACTCTTCACAAAGCGCGTCTTTGACAGATGGTTTTGTAACAGAGTACGTAACAATACAGATGCGAAGCAGTCAGTTATCCCGCGAACTCAAGCTGTTGTGATTGGACGACAGTTCTTTAGACACGCGCCATTTAACTGCGAACAAGTAATAAAAAGGAAGCAGTAGTGTGTTTGAGTGTTTAACAGTCCTTGATCCCTGCGACCAATAAGCAAACGATACTGTTTCGAGTGTACAGAGGGCTGCCCAGCCTAGCTTGCTGCCAACTCAATCCGCGAAATACTCGTGGCTCTGCTCTTAACACATTATCCCGAGTATGGACGATTTCGGGATGTTTTTCCAGTACTGGTTTTGATCTCTCGGATATTTTTATAACTGTATACATTTGTGCGACATTTGCAATTGCTCCACGACTTTATCACAGAGTACATAAGTACACAATGAAGAAATCGCTTTGCCATAGGCGTGGTCATTGCCTGAGATAGGTTCTGGGGACGGTCTTTGTGTCTGATTGGCTATTGCTCGCTGTGAACTACTTCCTATTTGCTGGGTTGCCGGATGTCGAGTAGGTTGCCAGGCGCTGATTGGATATCGGCGTTCCAGCGTTGTACTCGACAATGACGCCAGATTGCTGGTGGGTCGGCTGGTGTTTGTGGTATAAGTAGGGATAGGAATATTTCGCGAGTTCATTTCAGGACAAGTTAGACGTCAAACACGTGTACACTGAAGTTAACTTTGCAATTTGATCGCAGTCTATTAGACACGCCCTGAATGACTCTGAGCCAATAGCAGACTTGCAAGGAAACAAGTAGCGAGTGACATACTGCCAGGCGTGAGGCAACACTCGCTACTGTATGGGGCAGCAGCCAATGCACAAACATCTAAGGCTCGAGTATACACGTGACTGTGGAGTCTAGCCTACAGGTCATTGAACTCGCGAATTTTTCCTATACTTAGGTATAAGGGGATGTTTCTCCTTTGCGTTCATAACTATAGAATGTTCGGGAACTCAGTACCATAACTCCATATGTAGTTTATTTAGACCAATTTGCAATAGAAAAGCCGTATACACTTGCATCCGATAGCTGATTGTTTGATCAAATAATTGTGTTCAAAGTTGCTGCGTGCAATTCCTGGAGAACAAGGCTGTTAGTTCATGCATGTATATAAGTTGCATAGCTCGTAGGCGCGCGACATTAAATTATTACATACTCAGCGTCGCGCACCTGCAACCCATGCAACTATTCCTATAGGCTGTTCACGATAAAATGAGCACTTTTGAAAACCATGCTTGAGATTTACTTGTGTGCACTTTGTGTACTTTCCGCCTTATATAAAATTAACATTATCGTGATCTTCATCGCCTTATTCATGCGTCGGTCAAGTGAAACTGTGGAATTACTAGAAAAATTAGTATGTTACAAATCTGTTCAATTTTACACTTCGATGCATTAAAGAAATAGAAAGTGAAAGAAATCATTTAAGTTATCGCAAATGGTTACCTGACACTTTTTATTCAACGTTAAGATACGGAACTCTTTCTGTACGTGGGTTATAATTTGAACTCTTGTGCTCCACTCCACAGATAAACCACTTGCGTGTTGAAAGGGCAGTGGAGAAGGAAGTCGGTCGCTCTTTGTTTTGGTTCTCCGCTTAGTGTTTACGATGGTCGCCGATGGAGTGGGATGACGACTAGTGTGTCATCCAGGGCCAGACCACATCGTTACCACAGATTGGACGTCCCAGGAGAGACATTGCCCATCCTGCGTGCGTCGCCCAGGCCGCGCGCGGACCGTAAAACTGAGGGGGAGAGACTTATACAACTTTATTGGCGCGCCCATCCCCCTCTTCCCGGGGGATCGGTCTACCCCTCGCCTTTATCCCGGGTGTACAACCAGCCCCGGGAGATTGGCGACCACCTCGCCGAGCAGTCTGCCGCCGGCTTCACGACCACGACGTCGTATAGTTATAGACTGTTCACGATAAAGTGAGCACTTTCGAAGCCCTAGTTACTTTTTTCTTACAACCTATTTGTATCCTTCCACCACCTGTTAATGTAAACCCTGCCATGTGAGTAATAAACACAGTTTATACATTCACCATACCCAAAACCAAAAGTCCGAGGCCATAATGAAATGTATTTATTGATCATTATGTCTGATGAAACAGCTTCAAAAAGTGCTCACTTTACCGTGAACGGCCTATACCTTCTCTATGCTAAGCTGTTACCTTCGAACAGTGAGGCTCGAGTGTAAAGGCTCTTACACAATAGAAAACTTTAACGTTTGACTTTACATTTCCTTTCATTTGATGAAACTACCAATCTATACAAATAAATAAAATAGAAGTGATTGTCTGCTGTGATTTCCGAATTTTCCACTTTTAATTATTTTTTTCATTTAGGATAGACCTAATCGATTACTAAGCCATATATAATGTTACATATTTTCATGTCTGTCTGTCTGTACGACTGGATTTAACTTAAAAACAACTGAGCGTATTTACATGAAATTTACACAGTCTATATATAATAACCCCCATACTAACTTATTGTTTTTTTTTAACCTTATCTCAAACTGCTCCGTCATTTGTCCTTTCTTTTTTGTCCATAGGCTGTTCTCCTTTCCTTCCCAAGAGTCGTAGTGGCCCAGTGGTCAGAGATATTCCAATTGGGCAATAGGTACTTAGTAGATATAGATATATCAAATGGGGCCGCAGTGGCTCAGTGGCCAGAGTGATTCAAGTGGAGGCGCAGTGGCCCAGTGGGTAGAGTAAAATCAAGCGTATCTTAATATTATAAATTCGCAAGTAGTCGCATGCTAGTCGCGAGCAGTCACGGGTAGTCACGGGTAGCATGTAAAACCTGAGTGAAACGATAGGGGACTGCTAGTACACAATACAACTGTCAAGTCAGAGGTCAAACAATTGAACATCGATTCTGCGAGCTTCGTAAACATGCGTAGCTATCTTGTTGTGTAAATCATTATCATATTATCCAGGAATGCATTTTACGTACTTTTTTTTAAATATAGGCTTAACATTTATATTAAAATTTAATTTCGAAGCAAAAACTAATTTCTTTACTTTATTTAAAATATCAATTCATACATTTCCTCTTCACATAATATTCGTTTGCCAACTATTTAATTTAAAATAACTTTTTTTTTAATATACCGAGATGAAAATCGCCCTACAATGAAACAACACACATTCCACATAACCTCTGTTAGATTCTCGGCAAAATGGCTGCTTGACTTTGACTTTAACTTTTCATATTTTTTAAATTGTAAAGTAAAGAGTGCTTGACTTTAAATTTGACAGTTCCATTGTGCTAGGTTCCATAAGAAACAACATGTCGGAAAGCAAACGTACAGTCAAATCGTAAAGTCAGATGTTAAAATGTTTTCAATTGTGTAAAGGTCTTAAGGCATAGATTCATGTGCAGCGTTTTTGATATCGCTGCTTTTTACGTTTTTAAGTTATTCGCTTCTCTGGTATGAGGACGGAATTTAATACAGAAGTGATTCCATGAGTTCCACTCCATTTAGGAACCGCCGCGTTGGTTTGTGTCAGAGTCCGCTGTGGACTTCGTTACCTAGTCATAGGTATTCTGCTTAGTTATGATGTCTTTCTGACTGACGCTTCAATTACTTTCCAGTCTGTGTAAATAATGGTTTTTAATATGTGACGAGACTTTTCCTAGACTACTTATTAATTGCTTGTAAGTAATCAACTAATATTCCTGTTTGAATTAAACATTTTTTTAAATCTCTGACAATTTGCTAATGTACTATTTTTATGTATTTGTTTAGTATCTCAATAAATGTTTTGCTTGTTATTGTATCTCTACACTATTAATCAAGAACACAAATTGGCCGCGTCTAACACTTTACACCCAAACGAAGAAAGGGGGGAGGGGAGCCTATTGGGATCGATAATACCCCATGGGGAAGGGGCGAGTTGTGGTTGCCGCCCGCTCCCTCCACTTCTAGGGGAGGGGGAGGGGTTGTGCGCCAGGCTTATTTGTCGCGTACCCTCAAGTCTTAAGTCATAACCCATTCAGACCTAGTGTACACAACTGTGTACATTACGCACGCGTTGGTAATTTTTTTCCCTGTACTGCACAATGCGAAGCTCAATGACCAATGCTCTTCCATTTGGTTAAATTATTCGCAAACTGTCTTATTAGTCTAGGTGAAAATTGGTTCACATTACTGCAGCCGAACATATAGCTTACAGAGCTCATTAGCTGTTACAACGAATGAAGCGTTTTGTCGACTATAGTACAGCACGCATAATAAAATTTTTTGTTTGCATCGTCTGAAACCGCAAATTAAAGAGGATATGAAAGGGTTAAGCAGACTCGGAAGGTGCGAGCGAGCACGTGCCAGTATTTCCATGCAATACTGCACCATAAATACAATATGTCCATTGCAACTGCAGGTCGAGATGTGCGAGCGAGCACGTGCCAGTATTTCCATGCAATACTGCACCATAAATACAATATGTCCATTGCAACTGCAGGTCGAGATGTGCGAGCGAGCACGTGCCAGTATTTCCATGCAATACTGCACCATAAATACAATATGTCCATTGCAACTGCAGGTCGAGATGTGCGAGCGAGCACGTGCCAGTATTTCCATGCAATACTGCACCATAAATACAATATGTCCATTGCAACTGCAGGTCGAGATGTGCGAGCGAGCACGTGCCAGTATTTCCATGCAATACTGCACCATAAATACAATATGTCCATTGCAACTGCAGGTCGAGATGTGCGAGCGAGCACGTGCCAGTATTTCCATGCAATACTGCACCATAAATACAATATGTCCATTGCAACTGCAGGTCGAGATGTGCGAGCGAGCACGTGCCAGTATTTCCATGCAATACTGCACCATAAATACAATATGTCCATTGCAACTGCAGGTCGAGATGTGCGAGCGAGCACGTGCCAGTATTTCCATGCAATACTGCACCATAAATACAATATGTCCATTGCAACTGCAGGTCGAGATGTGCGAGCGAGCACATGCAGGACTTCCCAGGCAACACTGTACAGAAATTACTACTTGTACGATTACCTGCTTCATCGACTGCGGCATAGCCCGAGGATTCCGCGGGCCCGTCCTCGGGTAGTCATGTATTTGAAAATGGAAATCTCGTGTTTATTTGTCAGTAAAGGAAAATTACAAAATAAAATTTTACTAACTTATTAATTATCATTAGGGCCACCTGTTTCTCGCGAAAATATTTCAGGACAACATGTACTCCAAAACACTAGAGTTCAGCTCCACTTTTGTAATTGGCTGAATTTAACTGTCTGGCGCTGTAGGTGCCTGTCAGCGAATCACGGACACTCAGTGTTAGCGTTAACTAATTCTGATTGGCCCAGGCAGGTAAGGAATGTCTCCCGACAAAGACACGTGGTCAATAACCAAATGAAAACTGCACATATGCCATAGGACATTTGAGTCTAGCCTTCACGTGAATATTTTCGCGAAAAACAGGTGGCCCTAATCATCATGAATTTTTGACAAGGTTCCACGACATTTCTTCATGTTAGAATTATGTTTTTGAGCACCATACTCCCAGTTTTGAGTGCGGTGAATATTTTAAACACGTTCACTGTCTTTTCTGCGTTGTACTTCAATTCTTATTTGCCTGTTTGATAAGTGTATGAATCACACATTTCATAACAAACGGAAGTTTCAAATATACTAACTTTTTCATCCTAGTTCAGTTTATCTCGATCTTATCTTTTAAAATATGGTAATTAATATTATATATATATATATATTTAGTTAAAGCCTCGCATTCAACTCCTTTATCTTTCGCTGTGCCTTCTTGCTATTTTTTCAATGTGATTTTAAATTATAAGTTGCATTTTGTTAATGTACAAAATTTAATTTTTTTCGTTGTTTTCTGTTTTAACTTGTATGTTTACTGGTTTTTTTTATTATGCCTGTGTTTTCTCATATTTTAGTAATAGCGCTTATGCTTATTTGGAAATGTTAACTGTTTGTGGATTTCATGTGTTGATATTTATAATTGTCTATAATTCCTTTGCTAATTTTCCATATTTTAGTTACATATTTGTGCTGAAGTTGTAAACGAGATTCTAATATTTAATTTATTTCATATTATTTTTAAAATGTGTTTACCAAATTCATGAAGTACATTTTATATTACTGTGTTTTTAATTTATTCGTATAATTTCTTTTGCATTTGCACTAACATGATCTTACCACATTTTAATGTTGGTTTCTAGAGTAAGGGTTTTCAAATTTGTCCCCTATTCAAGATTTTTTGATTATGAAACTCATTTTTAAAACTACACAATTTATTTTTAACTATTATTCTCTGTAAAATAATAAAATGAATACATTTTTCACCAAGATAAGTAATTCATTTGAAACTAGAAGAATAATTCATTTTTAAAGAAATAAGTATACAGCTTCAGAATTTCTAATTGTCGTATTAATCGTGGTAAATTATAGTCTACGCTTTATTAGTTGAGAATTTTCCATTTATGTTACTCGGTCACTGTACGCTAATGATCGTAAAACCAGACTATAACCTTCAAAAAATACGTAAACCGATTAGTATTCATAATATATCTAAAAGAAAAACTGAAAATAAATTTGTGAAAAAGAATTTTTCAAAATACAATATAGCTTCAATTTAAAACGAATCAAAACCAGGTTTCAAAAATCTCGAAATAAGAGAACAAATTGTTTTTTTTTTTTAATTTGTCAGAAAAATATTATTTATTTACAAATATAAATTTTGTATACAATTTGGTGTTTTAACATATTCATAATACTATGTTATACATTTTATGAAATTTTGCGAAAGATAAGTAATAATATTAGGTTAGACGAATTTAGATTTACTATCGAGAATTATGAATTATAATGGCAAAATAACTATATATAAATACAATTTGACAAATTTAGATATTAACATCATTCACTCTTATAATTTCCACGAGTATTTATAATCTGTATATTCTTCATTAGTAATACTATTTTTTTTTATTAAATATTCTACGTGTAATGTTTATGCATAACTATATTTGTTATAATAAATTATTTGTGTATTTTTAATGAAATATTTCTTTTTATTTTCTGGTGTTTATGCCTGCTATTTGCCAGTATTTAACAGTGCAGTGGTGTCCATGCTGAATCGTTTCTTGGCCTAAAGTTGGCTTTAGATAAGGTCATGTTTAGTTAGATCTACCGCAAAATGATCATTTTCGGGGTAAAAATATTAGTCTTTAAAAATTGGCTAAGTTTTTCATAGCCCGCTTTATATATTTACTAGGGCCTATTTTTATACCGAAATGTAAAGGTAAGTGGTTTTTGATATTTTGAATTTCATGACAGAGGTATGCTTAGTTGAAACTTTAATAAACACGACTAACCCATCTTCGTGTACGTTTATTGCTTAAATACCGTTTATGGAAAATAAATCTCGTTATTTACACAAACTAATACTCGTTGAATAATCTTCGTAAATACGGCGTATTTGTGTTTTTAAAAATCCCTTGTTTTCGATTGCAGTTGGAAACGCTACGCTGGGCCGGAAGTAAGGGCCCGACAACGGAGCTGACTGAGATCTGGGACAGATTATAAGGAATGGAAAGAACAGCCGCCAACGAAGCAACCTTTGCGTCTGCAGCTCTCTATATACGTACGTGTTTCTCATCGATCTTGTCTTGAATGTCGGCTGCTTCGCTCACACCTCACAACGTTTACAGACCCCGGCTTAATTAGTTGAGACGCTATCAAGCAGTTCTCAACGACGAAGCTTTTAATATTGCCAACGCCCTGTCTTGCTCCTTTGCTGCAGCTTAATGTGACGCTAACGTCCCGTTCACAAGATGATCTTGTTTACCACAATAGAGTACTACAAATATGCCTAGAATACAAAGTAGCTAAGTTTCTCAGGCACTGAATATTTACTAGGTGTCTCAGTTTCTCAGGTTGTCGATCATACAGCAAATAACAACATAAAAGTATATGTCTGCAATATTTCCGTAAGGCGAAAATTATAGCTTTAATATGTAATGTTATAGTAAATACATTTAGCTATCTAGTTATTCTGCAGCTGTGGGTGAGATGGGATTTAATAGAATGCTTACATATATTGTCCCTCTCTGTTTACTGAAATCCCTGTTCTTACTTACTTAATATAATTAAAGGAAAAGTTTAGTAGAAAGCAATGTTTGTTAACAATAATGCAATACATTGCATTGAGGTAAAAGTCTTATAATGTTAACATAAGCGAATATCATGCAACTGCTATACACATAACGATACATTTGCTATACTATGCTGTTGCATTTAGTATATGAACAAAAAGTTTGAGCCACCTAAGTGCAATAATGTTTTATGAGAATTCATTTTCGTGTAAAATTTGCTACTAGTTATACAAAAAGATACCGTAGCTTCTGGTAGCCTGAATACCATGTTGAGAAAATATGACGTATACACATTTAGCGTAACAAGTTTGCTCGAAAAATAAATAAGTATTTGAAAATAAAGCTTCAGCTGTATACGAATCGAGAAAGACTTACCAGAAGCGTATTATCACATTTAAAAAAATGCGCTCAAGTTTGTTGTAACAATACTTATTCCTATCGATGTAATTTTAAACTGATATTTCACGTGAGAATATTAAAACTGCAGTTGTACAAAAAATGTAAAAATTGAATATCCCTTCTCGTAGTAGTAGTACAGGAACATTGGATTTTATGCCACGTGAAAATGCTGAAACTCTTGATTATTTCAGTACTATGCTTTAATTTTTCGTCAGTCTGCCGATACAGCTCCAGGTGTCACCAGTTCGGAATCTCATCTAAATGAATAAGACAACTTGGTTAGCATAGCAACAGTTGAGCCGCTACATCTACATTAAAATATTGCGGTTTACAATTGATAAAGGCTGTTGCCGATAAGTGAGCACTTTTTAAATGAACCTTTGAAAGAAGTCACTGCCCCTACCTGCATATATTTTAACGGGTGCACTGAGTGACATTCGCCCGATAAAGTTGGTAACGATGAAGGGAATCTAGTTCCATATCCTAACATCGAATAAAACGTGTTAGGTAACCATTTGTGATAACTTAAATTATTTATTTCCCTTTCTGTGTTTTTTAAAAAATTAGCAGTTTTGTAAAATATTTACTTTCCTAATAATTTCATAGTTTTACTTTACCGACTGTAAATACAGTGATAAGGCTCATGGCAATGTAAATTCTACATAAGGCGGAATAATACACAGCGTGCATACAAGCAAATCGTAAGCACGGGTTTCAAAAGTGCTCATTTTATAGTGAACAGCCTCGATACATGATAGTTTATCGCGGGAAAAGTTGACTGTTTGCTGGGATTCAATGCACTGTACACATGTCCGACAATTTTCTTTCCTTATAGGTTGTCATGCATTTATGAAACTACTACCCCATTTCACTGGCCCAATGAGGACTTACTACAAGGTAGAACGTTCGTGATTGGTAAGGACACCCGAATTTCGCGAGGAAATTTCCGCACATGTTAGATTTCAATACCCTACGAGCGTACCAGCAGTTTCCTTTCTTCTTATTGGCGGCGTGTGTCTTTGAGAATACATTTTAGTTGACCGGCCAGTCAGAATTAAGTTGCTCCGATACTGTACGTGTGTGATTCATGGGTAGGCACTTAAAGCGCGCAGCCTCAGTGACTGGTAGGGCCACCTGTTTTCCGCGAAAATATTTACGTGGAGATTAGACTTCAGTATCCTATGTGCTCACTAGCAGCCTTGCTTTGGCCACTGGCAGCTTGTATTTGTGTGAAGAGAGTCTGCTACACGAGTGAGCCAATCAGAATTTAGTTTCTCCGATACTGACCGGCCGTGAATCGCGGACAGACAGATACGACGCGTAACAATTCAAATGTCCCAATCACGAAAGTGGTTCTGAAATGAAGTGTTTTGAAACACAACTTGTCCTGAAATCTTTTTGCGAAAAACAGGTGCCCCTAGTGATTGGTATGCAAACAGCTAAGCTGAGTCAAAACATTGTTAGTAAAATCATGAAAGAATAAACTAGTTCAGAGTGTCATAGAAGAAATTATGGCTCAAAAAATATTCGCCTTTTTTCCATTAACTTTAACCATTGAGTGCCAGAGCGTGATAATTCGAATTCAGAAAAGATTAAATAATGTAGTAGCCACTCGGCCATATCTTGTTGCCACTGAAAGTATGTAGTAGGGAAATTGGGAAATAGGTGCAAGGGCGTGGGGCGTCGGAGCCGGAGCACCCGCCATGTTGTTACGTCACCCGACCGCCATCTTGGATGTCATTGTACTTTCACCCCGACCTGTGTGACCTTGACCTTGACCCCGAGGACTTTTGACCTCAAAAAACAAACAAACCTTTAAAAAAATCCAAAAAATATTCAAAAAATTTATTTTTTAATTCTGAAATAAATTATTTATGAAACTTATTAGAAATTAATTAAAAAATTTCAAGAGGATCCTCAGAAATGACCCATTTCTCCATAAATGCTGACAGGGATCAGCGACCCAGGGTCAAACCCAGGTGACGAGGAGACAGGCAGGGATCAGTACGTATGACTAGAGACCTGCAAAATTCGCGTCATTATTTGGTATCAGGATAAACTTCACAGTGCTGTATATACTCGAGCCGACGTCGTTCCTTCATTGGCTGCTACATGTATGTGATGTCACTCCCATTTTGTCTGGACTGCATGTGATTGGCCTACACAATTGTGAAGTGTTCATTTATTGGCACAGAGTTACACAGGGCGTGTCAAATTAAGAATTAAGTGTGGTCCAATGACAAACTTATTACAAACTTATATGCGTTTGAAGTTTAACGTGTCCCCAAATAATAACGCGAAAACCTAGAAAATTCACAAATAATTATATACAAATAAAAATAAAATTTTAAAAATCTATTTAAAAGTTTATAAAAAATTTATTATTAAAAATTTAATTTAAAAATCGTTTTAAATATTAAAAAATCTTTTAACAATTAAAAAGAAATTTAATACTTATTTTTAAATTTTGTTTTAAAAATTTCTTAATCAACAAGTATTTAACCCCGGCGGCTATTTTTTCCTTTTTTCCCTTGAAATTTCCCTTTTTCCTTAAAAAATTTATCTTTAAAAAATGTACAAAAATTTTTAATTTAGAAACTTACATTTCCTAGCACCGCCATTAGTCACATTCGTTCCGTCCCCAACAGACGACTGACTCCCTCGCACCCAAACCCCTCACCTATACTCATTCCACCATCTGGTTTTTTCGTTAATCGTTTGTTTATACATTACTGGAGACCGCCATCTTTGTTTATATGTTACTGGAGGCTGCCATATTTATTTATTTTCGTTAGTCATTTGTTTATACATTATTGGAGGCTATCATCTTGGTAGGCAACCACCATCTTGGTAGGTATCACCCATTCGCCATATTGTATGCAGCTGACCTTTGACCCCGAGCATGGGCTTTGACCTGTGAACTTGATCTTTGACCTTGAAAATGAAAAAAAAAAATTTTAAATTTACAAAAAATTCCAATAATCACAGAAAATTAAAAAAAATATATTATTATTAGAATTATTAGAAATTAATTATTAAAAATTATTAAATTATTTTAAAATTATTGTTTTTTAACTTACACTTCCGATGGTCCCCCAGCACAATGCTCAGCAGACGACTGAATCCCTCGCACCCACCCCACTCACACATACTCATTCCGCCATCTCAATTTTTTCGTTCGCCATTTGTTTACATGCTACTGGAGGCAGCCATATTTGTTTGTATGTTACTGGAGGCCGCCATATCTGTTTTTTCGTTCATTTGTTTGTACATTACTGGAGGCCGCCGTCTTGGTAGGCGACCGCCATCTTAGTAGGTAACGACTATTGCAATTTCCCATCCTATGTTTCAAAAATATTTTCTTCTAATACATGGTATAGCTACATGCATGATGCATGACTGACTACATGATTAATTTGTTAAATATTTTAAATAAATATTGTTGTTATTAAAAACTTGAAGGCCTACAGGAGGATACGACGCAAAAATTAAGAAAAACAATTTTATAATAATAATTTATTATTATTATTTTGTAAATACATTTTCAGAAGACAGCACTTCATCACAGCATCTAATATAACCCCGATCCTTAAGTGCTCTTATGATTGAAACCACCTCTTTCATGGTCGAGTAATCCCCACGTTGTTGCCTATCAAGCAAATATTTAAGTCTGTCTACAAGTTTGTTGGGATCTTTGGTCAACATATCGTCAGTATACTCGATGTCTTCTGGCTTCTTCACATCACTTGTCGAAGGAAACTCGTTGTGGAAATGTGTTTGACTGTCGAGGAAATAATCATTGTCTTCAACACGATCACTGTCGTCATAGTCATCATCATCAATGCTGTCTTCATGATCGGCTTCACTTCCTGCTGCATCCTCAATATTAAATTTTCTTTACTATGTAGCAGGAGTTGTATGTTCATCAGTATTTAGAGCTGATGACCGTTTATTTTCAAGTTTTTCGACCTCACACCAACATCTTGGAAGTGTACCTTCCACACAAATCGACTGGACTACACTCATTCCGACTTTAGCATTAACTGTGGCGTCATTATCATCTACGGAAAGGGTACTCATAGATATAACAGGAGGTATTGATGACGTCACTTGCTGGTTCCCAGTAGACGAACCATCTCGACAGACAGCGATGAACTGATCGAACCCACGGCCATACCTTGTAGCAGACAGTCTTTAAGGATCGTCAAAAATCCATATTTCTCTTTCCAGCACAAGGCACACATATATTTGAAATCTGATAGTCATGTCCGTACTAACGTCATCATCGTAAACGTGACGTAAATTCGTATCGTCCATGCGAAACAGCACCAACATGTTTGCGTTGTCGCGTAGCAGTAGTTTGGGTATGCGCGAATAAGTCTGGCCGAGATACGCACAGTCCACGCATGCCTGCCGCCCCATGCTTATAGTATTCTTGAATGCAAGTTTGTTTCTCGCAGGCAATGTCGTCGAAGACAAATATCGAGTTTCGCAGTGCTTCGCTCGGAGGTACGATGGCTTCGTTATCGCTGCATGGGAAATAACCCACGCCGTCCACAGCTTGCAGTACTCGTACCAGTCGCTGGTATTTCGGTTACTGAAGTGATTTGGAGTACAGGTACACATTCTCAAACCGAAGGCCGTTCTCTACTTCCAGCAGGCTCAGTAGGATGCATGTCTTGCCGCGACCTGATGGTCCCGCGATGATGCAGGCGTGATTCGTGCGAGATAGTTTCATCTTCAGTATGAATGCGTGTGTGTGTAGAGCAACATCTTACTTGGTGAGCTGTATGTTACCACTACGATCTTCTGGAACAGGTGGAGCCGATTGTACTTGCAGAGAACCAGTGCTACAAGTTTTAGAATGTTTCTTTAACGCATCACTACGAGAAAAATGCCTTTGGCAGAATTGACATTCAAAAGTCACACTCGGGCGGACTTTTCATTCCGCAGGTCGTTATTTTATGTCGCCGTAAATTCCGCAAAGCTGTGAATTCTTTACTGCAGAAGCGGCACAGCAGATGCATCATCGACATTTTACGTCTGTACTGCTCCAAGTCTAAAATGATACTGTAACGAACATGTATAAGAGGATCGTATTTATACAGTTTAACCAGCATCGGACATGCGCCATATGACAAATGGCTGATACTCAATACTGTATATATATATATATATATAATGCATGCATCATACAGTTGGTGAACGAATGTAATTTCTATACAAACCGAAAGATTGTGAAAGACTGATGGAGCGATGGAGTGATGGAGCATCCAATCCAAACTAGTTAGCGATGATGCAGGTCACAGCCCCATGTTCGTCGAGGTCAAAAGGCAGCCCTTCATATTCGCAATTCACTGAATTATGCTTGCTAATGTCATCTCCGTATGGCCTGTTTGTTACAAGCAGCACTGAATGGCAAAGTTCAAAGTTATGACCTTTACCAGAAAAAACCGGCAACCAAAACTCTGTCTTTGTACCTGATATAAGAACACCACATAGTAAGACAAACATGGCAGGGAATTTTCGTGTAACCTCCAATATCAAATAAGAAGTGAGTCCATGCATTTGTACGCGCCGGAAGCGCCATTTGGCTGTGTTGGGGACACGGCCGTTTGTTTTGCGTGAATACGTCTACGTTGACGCGCTCGGGCGCCTTGATGTTTATTTTACGTTCCCGCCACCGCTTCACTCGATCATATAGGGTTTTGCGGGTATTACTGGATTGCTTTTGAGATGCTCTTTCCAACCGTATACGATTTCTGTATTTCGAATAGGCTTTTTGACGAGTATAGGCCGAAATTGTGTTAAATTCTCTTAATTTTTTTTTGCATTAAACGCATACAATTTAACCATAACACGCCACACAAATGTTTTAATAATCACAACTGATTCATCTTGACGAGAGTTGTCGGTTGAAACTCAAACGAACGTCGTAGGTTCTCCTAATCAAAAGTTGTACTATGCGAAAATTATGAGACGTGGTGAAACTAACTCAAAATTGGGCGCCTCCACCCCCCTCCCATCTCCGCGATGCTTTGCAGTCCTCACTCAACGTAATATATTCTTTGATCCTTTGGCAACCGAGTGGTATAATTTGATTTTTAATGTAGACGATAGATTGAGCTGCAATGCCAAACTTTATCCCCCGATTATGTTATCATCGGATTTTCCGGATTGCCTCCCACCATGGTTGCAAATTTAAATACGTATTCACGTCAAAATATATATGTGTCACCTTCTCAGTAATAATTAATATGCAGTGCATTGGCATCTTGGCTTATGTGCAACGTGGTTTCATCTTGCCGTGGATGCTCCGCAGACGAGTACAGTGGTGCAGAAGCCACTGTATCCACGTGCTCGTGTCTGCCTTATCTCTCCGGGAGTAGCCAGCGTCCATGTTCATGCTACGGTCCGGTGACGCAGTTGATCGCGCGGCGTCATCGCGAGTGTCAGGTCGCCCGTCATCCAGTCGAAACTTGTGCCTATCTCTCTACGAGCTGGGCAACACTGCGCGTCCACCCCCTCAGGGAACGTGGATGGACTCGTCCAGCATCCGTATCTCCTTACCAACCACTCCCTTCCCCTCCACTGCATCACAAGCGCCAGTCTCCAGGGACCTACCTTCGCGGCGAACTGGAGCAGCGTGCCATTTAGCAGAAACTCACTGCTGACCGTGTCTCGCGCGTGGATCGCTCCAGGCGGCTTTTGACAGGTGTACACGGCTGGCGTTATCTCAGCTTTCTGCTCGATACTTCTGTGGAACGTCTCGCGTCTCCACCTAGCATCGTAATTGTTAGTCAGAATTGACAGTGTTCGAATACAACAATTATTTACTTTTCATACTTCTCAAGTTTGATGGCAATGGTGTGGTGTAACTGAATTAGAATTTTGATAGGATTACCATTGCCTAAGGAATATTGTGTTACTACAGTCCATTCCCGACTGGAAGCGACTTATGAAAATCAACCTTTGAAAAAACACACTAGGCATAACATGTAAACCTGTTTTTTCAATAACCTGTATTCCACAAATATATAACACTGTGGTAAACTTTAGACTACTTTATTATTGAATAAATGTATTCTTAATATATTTATACCTTATACTCTATCCCTTAATATATTCTTTAACTTGTAATATTTATTTATTTTAAAATATGAATGAACAACAGCGAGATCAGCCACGTGTTGGCAATGGCCGGTAAGAAATAGTTCACAGTTAAAATATTATTTTAACCTAGTTTTTTAGTATACTATTTGTAAATTAAACGGTGCCTAATGAAATATATAAATATTTAGGTAGCCCCGATGGCAACATATCTCATTTTTAAAGTTTGAAATAACAGCGGGAAATATCGTGATAGGCCGTAATGGTACGGTGTTGTTTTATCGAGCGAGAAAGCAACTGAAGACAATTGTGTGCTGGGGGAGGCTTGTCTCCGCACGTACCTCCTGTACACGATTAATAAACCAATCTTCACGTAATGGTTCATCGTTAGAAACAAACCAAATAGGTTTACGCCAATTAAGTACGTGATCCACAGCACGCTTAACAGGCAACCGTGCTCTTAAACCCTCACATAATCTTTTAATTATGGACATGCAATGAAAATTAGCATTGAATTCCTCAAAAACTATAACGTCATAAGAAAGGTCTAAATCTCCAAATGCAAATTTACCACAATCGGGATAATAATTTTTACAATCACCAAGAATCAAGTTACAAGCTGACGACTTACAAACACTGGAAGGTCCAAACAAATACAATTGTTTCTTCTTATGACGCCATCCAGAATTAACCCACGAGTTATGCCATTCAACAACAGTGTTAAACCAACCAAAATAGTTAATGCAGCATAAACGCAAACCCGGGCCCTTCTTTGAACGTTGGTATTCATTGAAACACTCTTAATATGTAATGCCGGTAATGAGCGTTTGTTATAACAAACGGATCTAGCAATAACAAAACATAAACCGATTGTTACGGCAAAAAAAAACATTTATTATGGATTAAAATACAATTCAGCATTACCATGAATATGCATGTCACCAGTCGTACCAACCAGCTTGCGATGCAACCAAATCTGATCACCAAGTTCAAACTTCCAGTTTCTTACGAGAAAACATGGAAGCGTTACCAAACACGCTATTAACAGCAGTATTATCGATCTTCCCTTCATGAACTGGAAAAGTCTTCCAACATATTATATCACGAGAGTCAATGTCACCAATTTCCTTAGGCGCAGGATCCTTTTGAGTATGCGACTTCCTGAAGAAACACATTTCCAACAAACCACTACCTGCTTTAGCGGTTATTCCTTGAAGACCAAAACGGTACAAAAAGACAACAAAACGTAACTCTCTTCTACATCGACATTCTTAACAGTCCAAGACCTATCTTCCTTATTGACATCCTTACTAAAGGACAAAATATTTCGGTACACCTTAGGATAACACCTAGACGTGCGAGAATGCCGAGGAAGCATTATTGATGTGTCTTCTCTAACGACACGGAGCGATATGAAATGCAGGAACAAACGGCAACCTTTATATACTTCACGAACAAGTTACATCCAGTACATGGCCATAGATAACATAAAAGATAAAGACACAGAGCCCGCAATAAACACCAAACGACCCGACGCGCTATTTATAGCGCCGGCCGACCTCGACAGGCGAGTGCTTAGCAGCAGGCAAGTAATTCTTATATCCCATCCTGGCAACGCGCCAACCAAGGTTAAGAATGTACAGGTTAAGACTAGTGGAAAGGAGTGCTCTGCTCGTTTGCAAGAGCATTTGGATCATGGTGATGTGAAACTGTACTGTTCGTAATATTACTGGAAAATCGCAGAAAATTGTTCGGGACGAACCTTCCACGTCTTATGATGATAAAGTGACTGTTGATCCTTACAATTGCGTTTAACATACTTTGTGTCTCCTTTGTATCCAATTGATATGCAGATGACTGATAGACGTGTTGTCGAGTTGTAAAATTAATGATGATAAAAAGTTACGCTTTGTGTTTTATCCTCGTTGCAAGGAGAACAGTGATTCGTTATGTACAAAAATGGCTGATCGTTGTGTTAAATTTGCTGACATTGTATACAATTGTAGAGGTTTAACAGCAGATGCTGAATTTGTTTATGGTTTTAATGTTTCCTGGCCTGATCTTAGCGGTCATAAGGATTACTATGATTTATTGACCTGTGATGTACGATTTTCTATTTACTTTGTATTTGGTTTTTCAGGTGTAAGATAAATGGCTTTACCGGCCAATGCAAACGCATGGACTCAATTTTTATTTGATATTGGAGGTTATAACAAGATACCTTATCATGTGCGTCTAACCTTGTGGTGTTCGTATATGACGAACGTTGATCGAGTTCTTGTTGCTGGATTCTTTTATGGTAACGGATATAACTTTGATTTGTGTCATCGTGTGCTGATGGTGTGTAACCACAGTTATAGAGAAGACATAAACAAACATCATTCTGTTCAATTACTGGAATAATCCTGTGTTTGGTTTTGAAAGACGTTCTCGTCGAACATATTATAGTATACAACAGAACAGAATGTTGGACTTAAATGGTAATAATCCTTTTCGTGTTGGACGATTAATAAACAGGGGTGTTAGACAAGTTGTAACAAGGCCTTACTGTGATATGCCATAAACAAAAAATATATAACCCCTAGCAATACCCCTATTCTCTCTCTTTCTTTCTTTGTATCTTTCACATGTTTTCAATTGTATCATATTTTATACTTATTACAGCAAAATAATGATTTTTAAATTTGTAATTTACAACTGAAAAGATATTTTAATGTTTTAATACGTATTTTAATATATTTAGATATGATGGCGGGGCAGTTACCAAACGAAACGTAAATTATTCTTCCTCCGAAAAATACTTCAAATTACCACATCACGTTTGTAGACGTCGTGTTTCTTAAACCTACCTAGGCAAGTTACGATGTTGTGATAAATCTGTGTTTCCACGGCAATAATAAATATACTGTGACGCGTGTGTTTCCTTAATCATTGAGTCTGTGAAATGACGAGCCTTTGTGCATCGTGGTCGATACGCTGGCCCTGTGTGTGTGCGTGATTTCAAATATTTGATTAGCACTGTTTGTACGCTTTAGCTTGAACTGTTTTTATGACGAAGTTATTTATTTACATCCACGTCTGTTTATTTATCACCACGTTGTACCTTTGCCCTAAGGGGTTTGAAACACAGTCGTGCAACGTAATTTTCCACAATCACAGAAGAAAAATACTAAGCCCAGCCCAATAAATTTCAATAAATCCAATAAACAGTAAGTAGTAATATAAGAAATATGAGCGGAATAAAAGTTACCTTAGGCTTATTTGTGTGCATGTTCACCGCCATCTTTTAAGGCCGTCTGAGGCCGTCCTTTTAAAGAAATAACCCAACACATAGCAATAACAAAATGATAATTATTACAGCCCTTTACCTCGCAGTTGTAACAGTGTTAAACACATTCGCGGCAAAATACTAGCGTGCATTAGGCCTACATGTATTGTGCTATGTCGTGGAAAACAAATTATGTTAATGTAAAATAACCGTAAAACTGTCATCAATTCAGGCATTTTCAAAACCTCATAAAACTGACCTAAATAATGTTAGAGGCCTAAACTGTGAATATTTTTACGGAATGGATTTTGGAATATGACAGAATTCTTTGAAGAGCTGTAAACAGTCAACAAGGCGTTTGACAGGTATAAAAGTAGAAGTCACATTTCAATGTTTATGTTTAGGTGTTGTGAAAGTATACGACTATTGGCAAGTAAACATTGATTTTGACAGATGCTATATGGCAGTCACATGGCAATGATGGTTGAAATTCGGCGGAAGGATACGAAACGGGCCTGCAAATAGATAGTTGGCAGGGTTCCGAGAAAGTTGCTTCCAATGGGGAGCTATAGAGCTAATGATTTTTCGCGAAAAATATGATTAGACAGTAAACTTCAATACTATAAGTACCCCACAGCAGTTTGTCTATTGCCATTGGTTGCTGTCTGTTTGGGAAGGCGTTTTCATATATGACCGGGCCACTCAGAATTCGGCAACATTAGAACGGCTTCTACGTGATTAGTGTGTAGACATCTAACATGTGTCAAAAAGTAATTCAGCCAATCAAGATATGTAAACGACTCTACAGTGTTTTGAAATGTAACGTGTCTTGAGATCTTTACGTGGAATTAGACTACACCTACATATAACCATATTGTGAAATCAGATTTGAACAATGAAATATCAGCTCTGCAACTCCATCTTGAGTCGGTCCTCAGTTTCAAAGACTTCAACAGCATGTACCATTTAATTTCCACCCTGGTGCAGAAAAATTAAAGTAAACAAAAGAAAAAATTATAAATATCTCTGCTTGACAGAAACCAATCCAGTTAAGGACCAAATAAAATCTCCGAGTCATGAACATTGTAGGCAATGAAGATCCCATCAAAATTCGATTTCAGTTACTTTTTCAAGATCTCAGATCTATGGATGTGTGTTTAAACCTTTTTCATACCCACGTTAATTTATAGTTTGAAGTGCTACAGAAAATAGCGATCTTGATGCGTGCTGTACTTAAGTTAGTCGCCGCGGTGATTTAGTGGTTTGACTACTCGCCTCCCACCAATGCGAACAGGGATCGATTCCAGGCGGGGTCCCCACAGGATTTCCGCATGTGGGAATAGTGCCGGACGAAGCCGCTGGTCGGCGGATTTTCTCGGGGACATCCTGTTTCCCCCACCCTTGCATTCCGGCGCTGCTCCATACTCACCTTTTTTTACCCTCATCGGCTCTTAAGACCTTGAAGTTAAGAGCCACCCAGATCTCTTCACGCTACTTAAACTGACACATCACGTGGTTTTTCATCAAAATTAATTAGCTGTAGACTTCGTATTCGGCTGTAGTAACATGATCAGCTGTAGTAGCATGGACCATTCATAGCCCAGAACAGTAAAGAATGTTCTCGATAAACTGAACACTATAGAAATGAACCCTAGGAAAAAAGTCACTGCCCCTCCACGCATTCTAAGAGCAACTCGACAGATTAGTTATTTCTGGAGCTGGTTAAAATCATTATTTTGTGTAAGTTTTTTTTATTTCCTTTCTTTTTCACAAACTGTCCATTTGTAACTATTTGATGATTGCACTTCACATATTTTCTATCTTAAAATTAATTTTTATTGCTTAGTCTTACAAACTGTCGTACATGGGGCCTGGTTTTGTTTCTTCCTCCCTTCCTACCATCGAGTTGTTGAGACGAAGACACCCACACGTTGTGCGAGGTAATTTTCCCATCCATGTATGGGATTTTCCTCTTCCATGTTCGTGAATTTTACTCCAGAGTGCGGTAATTCTACCTTACACTATGTTTCCCCCACAAGTTAGCGAATATTACCTTACACTTGTCAGGTAATTTTTGCATTATTTTTTTACAGTGTACCCCACCATTTCCCTGAGCTCCATAGCCCTCCCCACTATAGCATTTGGTAATATGTAATGCGAATATCGTGATTCCCGTAGTAAACTCGTGTTCTGTGTGATAAGTAACGTCGATTTATACCATTTTCCAGGATTTTTTTTTTTTTTTTCAGAGAGACCCCTATTTTGGATAATTACCTTGGTATCTTATTATTTCACATTATCCGAAGGAAAATATAATTTACAGTAAGAAAATGGCCTCTCATTGTTATAGGTGGTTCAAGATAAAGTGAGCAATCTTAAAATCAACCAATGAAATAAATAACTTCCTGTAGCTACGTAATATTAATGTAATCAACAACCGCAATACTCGCAGATAAGTTGGTAGCCAACTACGTGAAGTAGTTCCATGTATCAGCGTCTTACTAGTAGCGAATTTAGAAATTTCTAATTCAGTTTATTTTAGTTGTGTGCAAATAAGAATTATATTTGGCGTGATTAGAACACATTTGTGTTTTTAACTCTTTCATATCATCACCTAGCTTACGCAACGTTCAAGTTAGCTGGTTCATTGTTTTTCCGTTTCCGGTCCGCGCTCGTGTCAACAAAACAGGAAAACAACGGTTTATGACCAACGCGATTTTAAGTATTTGTTTGTATTTTCTGAAATAAAGCATTCGTTAAAGTAATTAATATAATATTCTGTACGTGTTCTGCGTGAAGAGGCGTTGTTTGTTATTGATTTCTGCTGCTGTATTTCCACGTAGTTTATTGTCTCAGAAATTCTTGAAATTTCACATAATATGCCGACCTGAAAAAAAAATTAAGCTGCTTCGAGAAATCAAAGTAGGCATAATTTATAAACCTAAAATAAACTTGGAGAAACTTCGAATGAGTGTGTTTTGTTACATTTGCGGTATGAGTAGTAATCATGAAAGCTTAAATAAATGTGTTCGTGTTATTTAGTATGTAGGCTATTTCCAACTTACGATAGCAGAGATGGCAAGATGTCACTCGTTGTGGAAAAATAACGGCATAAATAATAAATGCGTATGGGCGAGACAACACACTCCGAGTGCCGGGCTTTCCAGCTGGGACCCGTAGGTGCCCGTCATCCCTGAGCATGACATGGAGAGAGACCCTAGGATGGAGCGGCGCTGGAGTGCAAGGGCGGGGGAAGCTGGAGTACCCCGAGAAAGCCCGCCGGCAAGCGGCATCGTCCAGCACGATTCCCACATGCGAGGATCCGGGAGCGAACCCGCTGGGAATCGATCCGGGATCGCCGTGGTAGGAGGGGGGTGCGCTAGCCACTGCGCCATCGCTGCCCCTTAACACCGACATGAAAATGTTTGTTACTGCACGTTAAATATCCCTAGAGTGTTAGGAATACATTTAAACAGTATTATAACGTCTGTCCGAACGGTTTAATTTGTACGAGCCATTATATCAAACAACATGTACTGATTTCCACCACATAAGTCATTTGGGACAATATTAGATTTTGTATTAAATGTGGGGATGCAGTTTCATTAAATGCATTGTCGTTGGCTAGGTAGTGTGTTTTTAGTATTGTGATGAATTTGCGTTCACATCAATGTTTGTATTTAAATTTTTTAAGCTAAAATTATATATTTTTCTTCAGCTAAACAGTAGGCCTTTTGCAAACGTTATTGTTGTTTACTTTAAAAACTGCGTTGCTGGACGATTTTTCACGAAACTTGCATCGAGTATGCTGTAAAAATTTGGATCAATTCTTTTCAGTCATTGAGTTTCGTGACAATTGTTTACCTTACTCAACTCGTAATGTAACTTATTAGCAGCGCCCGCCATTTGCTTGTGTGTAGTGTTGTATTTATTAAAATATTGAGTTTCAGGGTTTTTGTGCAACAATTATACTCGTAGGTGTTGTGAAACAGAATTCTTGGTCGTTTAATGATTGATTGAAGCACGTCGTCTTCTGTAAAAAGGAGTAAATATACCGTATTATCTAACCGCGTGGGAGGCGAGCAGTCTAACCACTCGGCCCCCGTGGCCACACCTCTGCTCTAGAATCAGTTCCAAACAATGTTATCATTATCAATTCACTTCCTGCTGATGTTCTCGCTTTACGAACTCGAAGCTGGCTCCGAGCATCTATACGCTTGTCAGGCCAGCTATAGGCTACGCTGAAAAAAAAGGTTTTGTTGAATCAAACAAGATTTGTTTGGTGCAACCTAATTATTTGTTCGTATAGGGGTAGTAAAATTATATTTTGTTGCTGAAATATAATTATTTTCTTGTTATCATTTGGTTGCCCCAAACTGTAAGATTTGGTTGGTCCAACTAAATATTTGTTTGGCTACACGTACATTAAACAGTAAGGGGCCGATATAATTAAGTTTTACAAGTTCGACCGAGTTTCGAACCCAGATCACCTGTGTCCGAGCTCTACGCCTTAGTAATCTCAGCTAATGTGGCATCTGATGACGCCGAAATCTTTTCAATAAACGTAGTGACAATATTGGGCAACGTTTGCAAACAAGTGTTTCAAGTTTTACATCTTTACTTGTCAGTTTCTTGTTGCATGGTTTTATTAATGTGTTTATACGATTGTTAAGCATCAATAGATGCACTAACAAACACGGTTACTATCCTATTCCTCACAAGAAATACAACCAAACTATGGAGCTGTATTTTCGAACGAAGGCAGTCAAATGAGTGGCCAAACAAATATATACAGTAAATATTTAGTTGGCAGTCTAATTTTTTTTTGGCCCTAATCAGAGATTTTGTTTAATCAAACATATATTTTGCTAGAGGTACAAAAGCAATTTTGTTGCTTTTCAAATTTTGTTTGCTCAACAATATATTTTGATAGAGCAACTAAATATATATTTGACCCTATATAAACAAATATTTTGTTCTATTTTCTCTCAGTGTACTCACTTTATGCTGAGCCTTTTTTTAAAGCCCTGCTTATGATCTACTTGTATGCACATCGTGTAATCTTCCACCATATATAAAGTTAACATTACCGCGTACTAATAAATTTATTTGTGTTTTGGTCATGTAAATCTGTGAAATTATTAGAAAACAAATATTTTACTGATTTGCTAGTTTATACACATAAAGTTGGGCCTCCTGTTTTACGCGGAGGCTAGACTTCAGTATCCAATGCACACAATTGCTGTCTTCCTTCGGCTATTGGCCGCTGTCTTAGCGGGAAGAGAGTTTTGTTATATGAGTGAGCCAATCAGAACTCAGTTCCCTCTGATACAGATCGCCCGTGATTCGCGGGCAAACAGATAAAACGTCTAACAAATTCAAATGATCCAATCACGAAAGTGATTTTGAACAAAAGTGTTTTGGAACGCAACTTTTCCTGAAATCTTTTCGTGGAAAACAGGCATTAAAAACCAGAAAGCAAAAGACGTCATTGGCCTATCAGTACTCGCAAAGGTTTACCCAGTACTTTTGATTCAATATTTAAGAGATGGGCCTTTTTTACATCTCTAACGTTGCCAAATTTACTGGACTCATGTCAGTCACTGTACAATGTCAGCGACTGTACGCGTAAAAAACTTAATGGGGCAGGGACATATTTCAAAGATTGGATTGAAAATTGGCCATTTAACCATAAGTAGTCCATACTGATTTCTCTCATAAAATCGGCATGGCGTCTTACTGCTACGATTTACACCAAAAAACAACCGTCGGTCAAAAGAAGGCAGGCTTACTATTATAAGCGGCTATTTCACCTCTGTATACTCGAGTACTCTGTGCTATAGCTGTGTTGAACGACGTCAGGGGCGATGCTGTAGTGGTCAGGCTACTAGGCGAACCGGGTTTGATTTGCAGTGGGATCGCTCCCGGGTTTTCGCATGCGGGAATGCATGCCGGTTAATGATGCTGGTCGGCGGGTTTACATGTGTGTAATTTGCACAGTTGTGTACATCGGGTCTGAATGGCAAGCTGGGTTAAGTCCGGTATTAATTGATGGTATCAAATGTTGCAAACATTTAATACTTTGGTGTGTGCTGTACGTACTCTTATTCAGCACGTGCATCATTACAATGAAGTATGTGATTGGTGTTTAAGTGACTTTAGAAAAACCACTCACAGACCAGAGCTGTAGAAATGCACACAAGTCGCATTATCGACAGGAGTGGAATTGACTCCGCTGGGCAATGATCCTATTTGTGTACAGGTCTTGTCATATGTCTCTTTCCTCTGCGACGTATTCTCTAGTTGATACAGACGCTAAAAGGATTGATCTGACGTAGTTTCTTTTTTTTTAATTAAATGAATTACCAAACCTCTTGCATTCATTAAGAGTGCCTAGCACCTTTAGCAATTACTTGTATTCGTAGTATGTTTTATATAATCTATACTACTAAATAAAATAGAAGTTTTCATATAGTATAATAGATAACTAAGCCATATCTTATAATGATAATTTTTTTCCGTATCTGTATGTCTGTCTGTCCGAACGGTTTTAACTGAAAAACCACTTAACGTATTGACATCAAATTCACACAGTAAATAGATAATAACCCCAGAACCAACTTAGTATTTGTTTCATCGAGATATCTCAAAAGTTCCGGAAAAAATGATGATCAGGGACGTAAATAGGTACTGGATTAAGCTTTTCTTGGAATTACTGCATAAATAAAGCATTGTTATAAAAAAAAAAAAAAAAACAAATTTTAGACAAATTCCTCCTTTCTTTGTTGTCTGTGGGTTGTAAACCTTTCCTTCCAAATCGCCGTAGTGGCCCAGTGGCTACAGTTATTCCAAGTGGATATTCCAGTGGATAGATATATATCAAGTGGGACCGCAGTAGTTCAGTGGCTAGAGCACCCAATAAGGGGACCGCAGAAGCTCAGTGGCTAGAGAACCCAATGAGAGTGCCGCAGAAGCTCAGGGGCTAGATAACCTAAGAGTGGGACTGCAGTAGCCCATTGGCTACAGCACCCAATAGTGGGGCCGCAGTAGATCGTAGATCAGTGGCTAGAAAACCCAATAGTGGGGCCGCAGCTGGTCAGGGGCTAGAGCACCCAATAGTGGGGCCGCAGTAGATCAGTGGCTAGAAAACCCAATAGTGGGGCCGCAGCTGGTCAGGGGCTAGAGTGCCCAATATTGGGCCCGCAGTATCTCAGTGGCTAGAGCACTTAAAAAGGGGGCCGCAATAGCTCAGTGGCTAGAGAACCCAATAAAAAAATGGCTATATCAATTTAATGTCCTATATATCATGCTAGCATAAAACATGCGCAAAGTGATGGCAGGGTGTAATTTAATAACTCCATTAAACCTAAAAGAAGAAATATTAGTATTTTAAACATAAAACCATGATAAACTATGGTGGGCTTTATTTTAATATCTTAAGAAAAAATAATGCGAACGAAGTCGCACGGTTTAGCTAGTTTTCAATAAATCAGGCCACCGGTTTTTCGCGAAAAGATTTGTGTTCTGGCTAGACTTTAATATCCTACCTATACGCTTGCATCTTTCCTTTGGATGTTGGCCGTTTGTATTTACGTGAAGTCAGTGAGTTAAATGAGTTAGACAATCAGGATTATGATTTTCCGATATTGACCTTCCATGATTTGGCTGACAAATAGATAATACGTGTAACAAGTCAAATAATCCAATCCCGAAATTGCATATGAACTAAAGTGCTTTGGAACACAACTAGTCCTGAAAATGTTTAACCAAAAAAAGGTGCCCCTATGAATAGGAATAGGAAAATTTCGCGAGTTCAATGTCCTGTAGGCTAGACACCTCAGTCCTCTGCATACTGGAGCCTCAACTGCGTGTTCATTGGCTGTTGCCCCACATCTGGCAGTTATGGGATTCGCAAGGTGTTTCCTTGCAAGTCTGCTATTGGCTCAGAGGCGTCCAGGGTGGGTCTAATAAACTATGATCCAATTGCAAAGGTGACTCCACTTTATATGGGTTTGACGTTTATCTTGTACCGAAATGAATTCGCGAAATTATCCTATTCCTACCTATCAATAAAGAATCGCCTCAAATATTTTTCTACTATTTGGTCGAATACAACCTGTAATTCTCAGGCTGAGGAGGTAAAATGAAAAAGTACGCCAGCAGAGATAAAACATGGGCGCCTTTCGGGTTATATACAGCTTCCCACCACCAACCTGCCTGCAGACACATTCGTCTGCAAAAACTGCGAGGAATTTGTAAAACCCTTTTCCAATAAGTGTCGCTGAAGGATGGAATACCCAAGACGCCGAAGGGATATTTCGCTTGTACACAATGCGTTATCCTTTAGTCATCGTCCTTCGCCCACGATAGCACGGAGAAACTGCTACGAATCCATTAGTCAGTCTTGTGAAGGGAGAGGAAGGGGAAGGAATTTTGAATTGAATATTAAAATCTCTGTTATGTTGACATTATTATGTTTTTATTCCATTTCACCGGGTTAATAAAATCATTAATGTATTATTACTACGTTTTTAACATGCATAGTTAGAAGTGAATAATTTTTAACTCCCTGTCGTCTGTTTCCTCGACAGCCGTTTGTCTTCGAGAGTTACGCGAAGTTAATATGACATTAGAAGCTATTAACAACACCCAAAGGTTACACAAATTTGTTCGGATAACATGGCACCCACTATTTTCCAGGGAAACCATTCACACATTTTTAGATCTCGTTTCAAGACAACATTATTAACGGAACTGTTCTTTCATCTCAAATTGGTTATATTATTTTGAATTAAAACCTTTGTAAATATCGATTTCGAAAGACATCCACCTCACTTACGTATTACTATAGGACATACTACGTAGGGCGTATGTTTTCTGTCTCATTTTGTAAAGGGTATCAACTTGCAGCGTTTGTAGGGGCCACGGTGGCTGTGCGGTTAGCCTGCTCACCTCCCACTAAGGCAAACCGGTTTCAATCCCCGGTCGGGTCACTCTCGGATTTTCGCGTGTGGGAATCGTGCCCGACAGTGCCGCTGGTTGGCGGGGTTTTCTCGGGGATCTTCCGCTTCCCCCACCCGTACATTCCGGTGCTGCTCCATACTCACCTCAGTCGCCCTTTTTGGCTCTCAAGACCTCGCTGTTAAGAGCCGCCCAAATCTCTTCACTCACTCACAGCGTTTGTACCTGTAATTCTGGATCATTCTGTAAAAGTGTATATATTAATTTCTAACGTTTTATTTCTTTACTGCGGTGGAAAAAAAAATTACATATATACAATGCTTTAACATTTCCTTTTGTTTTGCGTTTTGAAGTCCGTGTTTGTGCATGCGAGACACGTTGCTTTAGTTAATACTGAAGGTAGATAGAATACGCATAAGAATTGTAAAAAAACATTGAATTTTTTTTTGGCCTTGGTAAGTGCTGCCACACTTAAGTGTTCAGAAATTCCCTTAAAAAGATATCTCGAGTTCCAGTAAAGTAGCAAAGTGTCTTTCCAGGATTTTCTTTGATGAAATAAATTGCATGAAATTTCTGGAGCAATGTTAAGCCCTTTGAGGAGGGGTGGGAGTGTATTCACATCCCCCCCCCCCCCTTCCACAATGCCACACGGAGAAGCGTGGCTGAGAAGAGCAGAGCTGGCAGCGAGCTCAGCCATGGCAGAGTTGTTGAACGTGCGTGTGCTCTCCCATTTGCATAATTTCAAAGCGGTTTTGTAACCGTGTTGCGGCTTGTTTTTGCAGTCGACGTCCGCTGAATGCTTAATATCCTACCCACAAATCCGCAGCATCCAGCGAATTTTCCCTGCGGTGAACGCAATATCTGTGATACTGTAGGTATTTTTTTTTTCGAGAACATTTGGATACAATCAAAATAACATTATATTTTAAATTGATTTTTAAGTGAATGAAATACAGATTATATTTTACTTTGGGTCACGTAACTATTAGAATATATATATATATATATATATATATATATATATATATATATATATATATATATATATATATATATATATATATATATATATATATATATATATTGCATTTCGAATAAGACTGGTCTCGCAATAGTCCGTCGCAGCCATCAGTCATCCGTCCGTTAGTCGTCTGTCTGTGGTTAACAATCCGTCGTCTATCAAGCCTTCTGTACCTCAAAATTTCAATGTGACAACTTAACACTGTGATCTTTGTTTCGTTGGAGGTGAACATTTTAGTTGGAAATGCATTTTTCATGAGAAACGTGCTGGGAAAATAATATTTTAAGTAATAATAATATGTACTATTTTTTTTTTTTCATTAAAAAATTTCATTTTACCATTAAAGATAAATAAACACAGATCCACCGCTTTGCATTTTATTTTAAAGTGCGCATTCCAGTCTAAGGAATGTCGTGATCCATCCGCCCGTCCATCGAAAGTTAAAGTTTGGTCAATATTTGACGTGGATTATGGACGGATAGAAAAATATCTTGCTTTGCGATTGGTTGAAGTTCACGTGACCGTCGGACGGACGGACGACTGACGGATGGGACGTAATATTGTGAGTCCAGCCTAACTGTCGTTTAGGAACATAGATGCTTATTATCAGGTAACTAACTAATTCAGGATGTTTTCGGTTGAATCCGTATACGGTTAACAAATCGAGAGGCAGAGATGACAGCCTGTTTTGAGAAATAATATTGTTATGGTGGTTTTATTGCACTGTGTACATTGCCGACCATGAGACTAAATTAAAATCGCACACACACAGAACTCAGAAAGACAATAAACGGAAAACAAAACATGTTACAACACTACAGACAGTCCAATCAAACCATCGTAATATCACGAACTCACCATTGACATTAAACTTCAAATATATAATAAATATTCCTGAAATATCTCGTATATTGTAACACAAGAATTTCTTCACACAATAGCTAGGGACACCCAAATTTCACGAAAAGCATTCTCGACTAGTTGTATTTCAACACACATTCGCTCATATTCACTTTCGTGATTGTATGGTGTACTTGTTACGCATGTTAGGTATCTGCCCACGAATCACAGGCTTCCATTAACAGGGTAACTAAATCATCTTTGGCCGGTCAAGAAAGAGAACTTCTTCTCACTAAGATATGCGACCAATACGCAGAGGAACACTGCTACAGTGCCAGTACACTATTGAGATCTATCTTGTGCGGAAATATTTTCGCGAAATTCGGGTGTCCTTAACAATCGCTGAACAAAAACTACACATCGTGCAGTCTTCTATGACTTCGTCTATAGAGCGTCTCACTCTTAGATTGCAGTGTGCGGTGTAATGGACATTCACTCTCTCTTTCCAATGCATGGTTTCTGTCGTTAATTCGGTCCTTGCTCCTGCGTGCACTGTTGCCTGATGTGTTATCATTATCCAGCCTAAAAAAAAATGCCATTGTGGTTGCTTGCATGTTATGTAATCACAACGATAGGGTTTCTCACAGGCTTCAGTTTCAAAGGAGCCCCTTAGGGTTGAGTCGAAGGGCCATTTCCTTCGCCACCCATTTGTTACTTAACCTGCCAGTCACGTTGCAAAGCTGGAGTAATCTGGCAACTGCACACGCCATTCACTCTGTAATCTAAGAGTGGGACGCACTATAGCATCAGAGTGCTTGCATCCATAGATTACTGTGCGCATAGAGATACTGTAAAATGGCGAAAATTTTGTGGGGCAAAATGTTTTCGAATACCCTGTACCGTTTTGATCCTCGTATGGTTGGGTGAAGTGTTTTTGACGCGGGTTAGTCACAGAGTACTAAAGTGTACAGAAGTGAAGTAGCTTCGTATTCTGCGTCACTAACCTGCAACGTGTCGTAACGACGTTCGCCAATCAGCGCCAGGTAGCTTGTTCTCCATCAGGCAGTCCAGCCAACAGGGAACCATTCTGAGCACGCGATAGCCAATCAGACCCAACTTCCGTCTGCACAGCCAGCGTGTACACAGCAGAACGACTCCACGATGTAAGTAAATAAACAATATCCTGAGAGCACGCATAGAGCATGCATAGAACACGTGCTTGCTACGTGCACTCGTGCACTCTCACTCTTGTTATACGGAACAGCGCTCTCTGAGGTCACTTCCGAATGCGAATGTGCGAGTGTGGATATTTAGGCGATTAGAAACGCGACCGAATTCCACCCCTCCTTTTTTTCACTCTACATAATACAGGACGCAGTGCACGTGTGATTTCATGAGCTGACAATTTTTATACGAGAGCGCTCTTAGTAACAAGTCCGGCCTTTTATTTTGAAACGACGAATCACCGAAAATCATTTAAAAAAATGTTAAATACCGTAATTACAAGAGACAATATAGTACTTGCATTCCTGTAGATAGGGACACCCAAATTTCGCGAAAAGATTTACGCAAGTGCTAGATTTCAATGCACTACGGGAATAACAGCAGTTTTCTTTTCGTTATTGGCGGAGTTTCTTTGTGAGAAGACATTTTCTTACTTGACTGGCCGATATCAGAATTAAGCATCTTCGAAACTGCAAGTCTGTGATTCCGCGCGCAGGCACCTAAAACTCGTAAAACCTAGATCAGCAAAACAAGAAAGTGGAACTGAGATTCGCTGTTTCGAAACACAACTGGTCCTGAAATCTTTTCGCGAACCTCGAATATCATATTTTCAAATTTAAATTGGTAAAAAATTAAAAACTGAGTTACGCCTGAAATTTGCAAAATGAACGCACGAGAAAATTATGTATTTAGGTTAAGACAGCTTGTTTTATAAACAGACTACTTCTTGTTTGTAAATAGACTGTAGAACTAATAAAATTGTGAGGCATCCGAGAAGCATAAAAATTAACAAATTTATCTCGAGTCTAATTATACAGAAAGTAAAATAGAGAAACACTCATAACTATTTACTTCGAGAAAACTTAGTGATTACTATATATGCATTCAAATCTTAACTGGGGTATCGCCGTTATCAATTCCGACGTGCACGATCTGCCTATATCAGTCCACTTCCCATTGGAAAGGGTTACGATTGGACGAAGGAGTCGTTGAACAGCGGAAGGCGTTCACGATAGCTGCTCAGCACGTGTCGCTATTGGTCGTTCGACGTATCGCTCTGTCTTTCTCACCACGTGTGGGCGATTCGAAGTCAGTTCTTATATACCGGCGTTACTATTGTCAGTTTTCTTCGTATATGAATAATTTGCAAAGCATCGTGTATAGCAACCAAGTAACGTGTATTAACTTTCATCCAAACTTTAGTGACACGCTGGTAACTTTGGTCCTCAGAAGGCATCAGCACCCGTTTGCAGCTGATGATCAACGCTCAGGTTCCGTGCGCACGATTGTAACTTAGATGCCGGCCGTGGCGCATGTTTTACACGAGGCAGTGTACCACTTGTTCGACGTCAGCTGCAGTGACGTAGATCCTCGTCAGAGACTCGTGTTGGGCAAGACTTTTCTGTCTTGTAGTTGCGTGCAAGTCTTCATGTACATCTATGTATTTTTGTAAGCCTGCCATATGTTTTTTAATACCCAACCGGGACTTAGCGTTCCGCTAATCACATGAAACGCCAAATACTACAGCGCCAGAGTTGCAGTTTTCACAAGTTTCCGTGTTTATAGTCTCTTAAGTCTTAAGAGTGGTAGAAAATTTCCTGTGAAATACGTACGTATTCTCGAGTCGAGTGGAGCAGTTCTACACTCTATAAAAATGTTCGTATGTGTACAAGGAATTTTTGTAACACTACAAAACATACATACTAACGTTCTAAAAATCTTAGCTGTCAGATCGTGAAAATAATGAGTTTTAATTAACAAGTGATGCAGACTTCGAGTTTAATATAAATATTGGGCTACAAAAAAAGTTTTGTATTTTTCTAAAAAAAAAACAAAGTGTTGTAAATATATCTACACTATTATTTCTGTGCAGTTACAAGAAAATATTTGGCAAGAGTCTCCAAAGAACTGTAACAAGCACAGTGTTATGGCAACGAGACAGAGCACCATAAAGTTTTTACTGTGTAGTTGCTATACGTCAGAAGTTGCTGTGTGTAAGGTTGCCACTTCATGTTTTATTTGTCGCGTGTTTAACAAGTTGGAGTAGAATATATACATATAATATAGGTGAAAAGTGCAAGCCCAAGGTTAAATGAACAATATATTAGCATAGAGATCACGCTTGGTATTATTGCGTTTGTGGCATATGTGGTGAAGAATATCCCCCAGTTTCTCATGAATATCACTGCATTTTGAGGTGTTTGGGTGGTCGACATTATCTGCCCTTGTATTTGAATGGAGTTCAGATATTTTTCTCATGTTTCTCATGTACATAGGCTGTTCACGGTAAAAAGAGCACTTTTGAAAGCCCTGCTTAAGATCTGCTTATATGCACGTTGTGTATTCTTCCACCTTATGTAAAATTAACATTGCCTTGGGCCTCATCACTTTATTCATGCGTCGGTAAAATGAAAATGTGAAATTATTACCAAAGTAAATATTTTACAAATCTGCAAATTTTTACACTTCGGTGCCTTAAAAAAATCAGAAAGTGAAAGAAACAATTTAAGTTATCACAAACAGTTACCTAACACTATTTATTCGACGTTAAAATATGGAACTATTTTCCCTCCATCGTTACCAACTTTACTGGGCGCATGTCACGCAGTGCGCGCCGTTAAAGTATATGTAGGCAGGGGCAGTGACTTTTTTTTAAGGTTGATTTCAAAAGCGCTCACTTGATCGTGAGCAGCCTTTACTAGACAGTCACAAACGTTATTGCTTGGGAACATACATAACATGCCATGGTGCTGTTGCCCTGTTCTACTGACGGCGTGGACGAAGCAATTCTTCTTTGCAATCCATTTTACTATCGTCCTTCAGGGCTCTGCCTACAGGTTGGCAGCTGCGAAGTTTAAACAGGAAATCCCATGCTACGGAACTTTCGCCTCATTGCGTTAAATTATAAAGATAGGCGTTTCAAACCAAATGTATTCTTCTTAAATTTCTTAGGAGAGCATCTCATTACAGCGGATATGTTTCTGTGTCATGCATAGCCCGTCTGAAATAAATTTTAAAAATTTATTTTTACAAAAAAATTACATGCATACTGAATATTTATATTAAAAATATAAGCTCGTAGGGATCGTCTAAAAAATTCGTGAAGACTACTTTAACAAACTGTTCATTTGTTAAATAAAATTACTGGAAGTGTAAATAAATGAATGGACATAAAAATGGAACTATGTGGGCGCCAAGAGCAGACATTAACTAACTTGACTTATAGAATACACGCATCATAAACTCTTTTAAAATATTATCGCACAAGACCTTCGCACATACTTTAAAATAAGCAATATTCTATTTGGAATAAAATAAGGAGAAAAGGTAATTATTTTAATTGAATGGAATTTACGATGCAGGTAACACATTAAATAATGGCGAATAAAATAAAATAGATGCTACTCATTTGATGTAGTCTAAATAAATGAAACGTTTTTGCAATGTCTACATACTCCCTTACAAAATTCGATTAAGGGGTAAATAGGGAAAAACTATAACTGCCATGGTAATTCCTTCAGACTTGTAAATAGTTAATTGATTTGCGCCACGTTTTGAAAATTGTATGTTCTTTAGAAGAAAAGAACAAATATATTTAATTTTCGTGGCGGCTTGAGTGGTAAGCACTTTGATTCTTTCTGGCCACTGGAATACAGGACGAGAAGTTTAAATTTGGCGTTACTGACATATTATTTGGCCAAGACAGTTGGAGCGACTATAAAAGTAACTGGGCGTGGTCAGCTTACAGCAAGATGGGAAGCTGGGCGTCGTTCCCAGCGCCAGGAAAGATTCTTTCCCTGGTGAAGTCGGCGACTTCTGGAAATTACATTTCCATGCGCCTCGCGGGATCGCTGCAATGAACCGCTTCTCTTGGCAACTCTACCAACATGTCCTGGCAATGCATGATGATTTATTCAACTTTCGGAAGACCCGCGTAGTCATTTCTGCAAAGTAAAATCTTCAACATGTCTGGCTTCTTTTTAGTGACGAACAAGACAGTATTCTGGAAATTAAGTATTAGGTTTACTATAACCGGAATTTTTTTGTTAGCCTAGATATCCAAATAAATTAATATAACTCCAAAGAAAATTTGTATATTGATTCCTATAAATGAAAGGATGGCGTAGACTTGCATTTTTTTTACAAATATCTAAATTTGAAAACAAAGCGAAATTAATCAGAAATTTAAAAAAAAAAGATGAGGCCTAAAACTCAAATTGAATTTATAATAAATATAATAATTTAAATTATAATTGTGTACCATAATAATTACAAACAAAACTATACTTATCCAGTAATATCATTATATTACAATGCATATATATATTTTTTAACGCCTACCTTTAAAATTAACGCAAATTTCCTTAACACGGTATTTCCTATTTAAATTCCTCAGCTGGCAGCAAGGCCGTTAATTATTCTCAATTTCGCAACAACCAACACGACAAGAATGAATGCATTGAACGTAACTTCTTCCACCCAAACTATACGGATTTTATTTTTACAGTAAACTCGAATGCGCTCCCTTGTAACAGGTCTATCTATGGTTGTGCATACTGAAACGTGTTTGTACGAGGTTGACAGTTTCTTTGTGGGTACGGCCTACTTTTTGTCACGTCTGCAGTATCAACTTCGCGATGTAGTTTGCGATCTCGAGAAATCATGATTCATGGAATTTCATCTGCATTATATCAATGCAGCGAGCTTCTATACAACTAATAACTGGTAACTTTCACAATAATGTGGCATAAATACGACGCTGAAGTCTTAATGCCATAATCATAAGGATTATGTTTCTTTTATAACATTTTTGATATAATGATATGAAATATATGTAGCCTATATATATATATATAATGCCCTTTTGTACTGCCTATATGTAAGATTAAATTTACCTTTTATTGTTTATTTTCCTATTATGGTCCTTTTTTATGTAAAGGTTATTATGCCATTTTATTTGTTTAGAATTATCATCGTTGAACAAAAAGTCATGTTCATATTCATTGTGATATTGTAAAATTATTTAAACCAGCAGCACACTTTGAGCATTAATTGACCATTAATACTATTGTTACAATTTCTCTCTCTAGAAATGAAGTCGGCTATACCAAGTTCGTTAAGGAATGGAGGTCTCATTAAAAAAAAAAAAAGAATTAATTATAATTTCCTTATTTTATTTAGAATAACTACAGCAAAATTCTCTGGACTCAAATTCTCACAATACATTGAAATCACTTACTGTTCACAATTGACACCAATTAATAAAATTTATAATTATGACAAAGAAATCAATGATATTAAATAATTAAAGATCAGTCCCAATAGACACTGTATCAACCTATTCAATTATTTTACAATTTATGCGTCCATATTTAACAGTTCGAATATTTACAATAAAATCAGTTTTACACTTCCGTTCAGTCCCACCTTAGTTCAGTCCATGTCCCGCCAGTCGCAATGTTCTAGAGTCCTCCAAACGCCCTCACCACAGTAGGCTTCACTGGTCGGTTTCACACCCTCTCGTCCATTCAAGCCACGAACACCTCACTCGCCGTCGTCCCGCAATCTCCAGTCGTCGTCCACACTTCACTTTATTCGCGCACACTCGCCAGGCGGCCTCCTTCAAAGACTGCCGGCCGCTGGGTTGCGGCAGTATATATAGTGTCTTAGGCCGCCACCTAGAATATTCCCCAACTCGCCTGATGCGTCGCGGAAGGCTGAGGCGCTAGCCAGTTTCACCAAAACATTCTTGCGTCATCGCTAAACGTATCGGAAACTCTAGCAGGCGAGAGGAGGTCTGTGATGTCAGCAAGTCTCGCCGCTGTCGGCATACACGGGATTCCCAGAAGGGGAGCAGACAGCCACGAGCGCATCGTTCCAGGAAGAGGTGAGGGCGATATGGGTCTCCGATTACGGCGTGGGGCAGCTGAGTCGGCGCCAGCTGCAGCGCGTAACACTGTTAAGACCGTCAAAGGGTAGAGCTCCCCACCATCTCCTATCAACTCCAGTCAAGTGTGGCGAACTGTATGACCAAAAATTCCATATTCATTCTCCTACAGAAATCAATGACAGTAAACTAAAATATATAATCAAGAATATTTGAAATCTGCAAGAGATTTGTTTTGAATTTGAACCTAGATAAAACCATTTTTATTCTACACTTATAGTCTACATACCCCAGACTAGGCAATGGAAAACAGTTTGTTTAGGAAAACGAAAATTTCACGTTTTAAACGACCTGAAGGCTAAACACCACTGTCCTGTGTATTGTGGAGCCTTAGCTTTCTGTTCATTGGCTGCTGTCCCAGTAAGTTTATGTTGTTCACGGTATAATAAGCACTTTTGAAATCCCTGCTTAAGATCTACTTGTATGCATTTTGTATAGTCTTCCGCATTATGCCAAATTAACACTGCCGTGGACCTCATCACTTTATTCATGCGTCGGTCAGGTGAAATCATCTAATTATTAAATAAGTAAATATTTTACAAATATGCTCATTTCTACACTTCGATGAGTTTAAAAAAAACAGAGAGTGAAAGAAATACTTTAAGCTATCGCAAATGACAACCAAACACTTTTTATTCGACGTTATGATAGGTAACTACTTTCCATCCATCGTTACCAACTTTACTGGTTTTATGTCACTCAGTGCGCCCGTTAAAGTACATGCAGGTAGGAACAGTGACTTTTTTCTAAGGTTGATCTCAAAAGTGCTCACTTTACCGTGAACAGCCTTTAGTAGCCAGTTTTACCTCAGGCCAAGTGGCACGCGCGAGTTTGTGCTTGTGTCCTTGCAGGCCTGCTATTGGTTCATATTTCACTTCAACGTGTCTAATAAACTGTGATCAAACCTTAATGTATGTACATGTTTGAAGTTTAGCCTGTCCTTAAGTAAATTCGTGAAATTTTCAAGTCTATAATAATTAGTTACAACGCTACTGGGAATATATTGTCTAACTTAACCATTTTAAAAACTACTGCTAAATATATTTAATTTTACCGAATGTCATTATTGATTATTTATAATCGATCTGTCCTATCAGTTTAATCTAATCCCCAGATAAAGTTATTCAACCTATGAACGTAGGCAACAAATTGGCCTCAGGAAATAATTAGTATACAACGTGAACGCTTTCAGGCAGTTTTGAATTTTTCATCTTTGCGGTTCTGGAAGAGTTTAGTTTCTGTCCAACTCTACCTCGTTAGCTAAAGTTTCCGTAAGTTTGCACTATTCGTGACTACATCGTTAAGAAAGTTTCCATTAAACACACAGCCATTTAAACTCGTGTTGAAATCCCACCTCTTGAGCGCGTACGTAATTAGGATAAAACTGGAGTGGCAACACAAGAGGTAATTTTAAAATTCCTCCCAATAGAATACTGAACAACCAGAAATTCTTTTCGCAACGGTGAATTTAGTTTTAGAGTGGTAAAGAATCATCGGAGGTCTAGCGGAGAAATTTAACCTCTGAGTATTCCTCAGATGGAGACTAGAATGTATTTGACGTGAGCTGAAGTTGAACCACAGTATGGGCTGTATACGCTGTTAGCGGTAAACTGAACATTTTTAAAACCTGCTAAAGATCTACGTTGTGTATTATTTCGCCTTATGTGAAATTAACACTGCGATGGCCTCATCACTTTATTAATGCATCAATCAAGTGAAACCATGAAATTATTACAAAAGTAAGTATTTTACAAATCTGCTAATCCTTACACTTAGATACATTAAACAATGATATAAAGTGAGAAAAAAAAATTCAGCTATCGCAAATGTGTACCTAACACTTTAAATTCGACGTTAAGCCATGGAACTACTTTCCCTCCATTGTTACCAACTTTACTTGGCGAACGGACCCAGTGCGCCCGTTGAAATATATGCAGGAAGGAGCAGTGACTTTTTTATAAGGTTGATATCAAAAGTACTCACTGTATCGTGAACGGCCTTTAAACGAGAGGAAATCCCGTGGCGCTTCCTCTGATACGGATGTAACCGTTCTGTAATTGGCTGCGGGAGGTCCTGGGGAGGGGCTTCGTGCCCGATTGGTTGCTGCTTTCTGCGACAAGTTCCCTATTGGCTGCCGACTGGCCAATGACGGCATTGTTCTGACGTGTGCAGTTGGACTTGGTGGTATGAGCAACTGTTTTCTCGTTTGTACATATTCTTATAGACTGTTCACGGTAAAGTGAGCACTTTTTAAATCAAACTTTTAAAAATTCCCTGTCCTTCCCTGCATATATTTTAACGGGCGTACTGAGTGACATTTAAGCAGTAAATTTGGTAACGATGGATGGAAAATAGTTCCACATCTTAACGTCAAATTAAAAGTGTTAGGTAATCATTCGTAATAACTTAAAATTTTCCTTTTTCTTTGTACTTTTTTTAATGTATCGAAGTGTATGAAAGAGCATATTTATTTTGTGAAATAGTAACTTTTCCAATAATTTCAAAGTTTCACTTGACCGACTCACGAATAAAGTGAAGAGGCCCATAAGACGGGATAATACACCACGTGCATACAAGTAGATCTTAAGCAGGGCTTTTAAAAGTGCTCATTTTACCGCGAACAGCCTTTAATTACTCTGTGATATTACAAGATGTGTAACATGTGTGTATTTCTTTGAAGAGTGTATTGAACTGTTATCACAAATTAATTAGGAATGCGGAAGTGAAACAGCTGCTCATTACGCGAACTCTAACCTCACACGCCAGCAAAATGGCGACACAAAACAGCAACGTGTAGGAACGCCATCCGCCAATCAGCGACTGGTAACACACCCGTCAGTCCGCAGCCCAGCCAATAGCAGGGGGTCTTTCGCAGCACGCTGTGACCGATCAGACACAAGGCCTGTTCCCAGGGCCTCGCGCAGCCAATCGTCAGAGAATGGGTTTACCCACGGCAAAGTAACCGCCACGCCTTTTCAACTCTTGTTTATTTATCTACTCTGTGCGGCGATCCAGTTGGAAAAAAGAAAGTGTAATGTATACGTGTTTGGAGTCTAGCTTGTCCTCAGATAACCTCGCGAAATTGTTGGGTATCTAAGCAATAACTAGGGTCACCTGTTTTTCGCGAAAAGATTCACGCGAAGGCTAAACTCCCATATCTTATGGCATACGTGTAGTTTCCATTTGGTTACTGACCACGTGTCTTGTCGGGAGACAGTTCCCAACCTGATTGGGCCAATCAGAATTAAGTAACTACAACACTGAGTGTTCGTGATTCGCTGACAGGCACCTACAAGGCGTAACAGTTAAACTCAGCCAATTACAAAAGTGGATCTGAACTGTAGTGTTTTGCAATTCATGTTGTCCCTAAATCATTTCGCGAAAAACATGTGGCCCTAGTAATAATAACTAGGGATAGGAATATTTCGCGAGTTCATTTCAGGACAAAATAGACGTTATACACGTATACACTGAAGTTGTCTTTGCAGTTAGATCGCAGTTTATTAGACACGCTCTAGATGACTCTGAGCCAATAGCAGACTTGCAAGGAAACAAGCAGCGAGTGTCATACTGCGGGGTGTGTAGTAACACTGGCTACTCTGTGGGGCAGCAGCCAATGTACGAACATCTGAGGCTCGAGTGTACCTACACATGACTGTGGAGTCTAGCCTACTGGTCATTGAACTCACGCATTTTTCCTATCCCTAACAATAACACACGTGTATAGCGCCGAGTACGAGGGTCTAAGTACTTGCGGTAGGGTGCTGCGTCTTTGCTGTACTTGTGAAACAGGTAGGTGCTTTCGTTCTGATCTACTCAGGTGCTTAGATGGGACACCTGCGATGACAGGGCGTGGTCATTTCCACCGCCGACTGGGCGGCCACAGCGCGCTAAGGCTCAACGCTAAGAGCACTACGTACAGAATAGTAAAGCATGCCCGCACGATTTTGAGTCGCACATGTGTATACGCACTCGTTACGCAGTACAGTTAATGACCAGGAAACAAATCTCCTGAATTACGTTGGTATCTGAATAAAATTTAATGTTTTGGTATCAGATTTCCTCTCACATTGCCAGTTTTCGCTCCGCTGCGTTGCTCTCCTTTGTCCAATATCGCATTCCGTGCACCTTGCTCCATGGAGGTGAGCGCTGCGCTGTTATTAGGAAGCGGCCCCGCCAGGATGAGTCACGGCGCGTATTGCTTGTTTACAGCTGTGAGTACAAGTCCCCTGCCCCATGCTACCGGCCCACTTAATCATATTACACATTATTTCTTGGAGTTTCTGTGTTACTTCCCATTGCATATCCCATTGTTCCTACGTGATTCGCGTGCAGACAGTTAACATATGCCACAAACTCATTCAGCCAATCAAAATACGTAAACGACACTACAGTGTTTTGAAATGTAACTTGTCTTGAAATATTTTCACGAAATTTCGCTACCTCTATATATGCTATATCACTGGATTTCTCTTTCCACGTACTTTCATATGCCGTTGATATAAATGTATGTTTCCAGGGGGGAAAAAAACCATATCTGGTTTGATTATTTCTGTCCATACATGTATTACGAACAGTACCTTGGCAAATTACTTGCCCCCGTATGTAATTTCATGTAGCGCGAACTGCATTTCGTGATCTGCAACCGTTCCGAAAATTTTGGTGGTGTCCACGTTAGGCTGATCAACCTGTATAATGCATTTACATACCGAGCCGGCACATGAGGGCCTGTGAAGACTTGGAAGAGGACGGGCCAGGCTGGGACTCGTATTTCCTTTTTTTGCCGCCAGAGCTACGGGGCGCGGAGTCGGACCGGTTGTCCGCAGTTCATAACCATAACACGAGATGTGTTGAGGCACAGGCGTCCATTTGGCCGGCCTTCAACTCTCCTAAGAGGACGGCGTGAGCCGAGTTCATCCGCCCACGTTGGTAATTAATCGACCTCCCCACCCCTTACCCCCCTCTCTACTTCCACATTCCCACTCCTACTCTCCCGCCCTTCCTTTTCCGGGTTGCATCAAGTGAAAGCCAGCCTGCCTTATATGAATAATTACTTTTAAAAAATACATCGCTCATTTTTTAATGAACATCAAGATTTACGGGTCGATTACCTCGCGTAGCAGTGTTAGTGAAATACCGGTGAAGAATTTCTAGCCAACATTCCATCCTTGTCTTACGGTTGTGATTTCTCTGTCCCTTGGGGCCGCGGTGGTGTAGTGGTCGGACTGCTCGCTTCCCACCAAGGTGAACCGGGCTCCATTCCCGGCGGGTTCACTCCCGAATTTTCGGGCGTGTTTTCTCGAGGATCTTCCGTTTCGGCGCTGCTATACCAACCTCGCTTCACCCTCATCGGCTCTCGAGATCTCGATGTTAACCCATTCAGAGTCAGTGTACACAGTTGTGTACATAACTCAAGCGTAGGTAATTTTTGGTCTGTACTGTACACTGCAAAGCTCAATAACCAATGATATTACCCGTGGGAAATGAATTGCAAACTATCTTATTGGTAGGGACCTGCAAAATTAATGTTATTTTCTAACGTCACGCTAGATTTAACCATCCCATGCATGTTATAGTCATCTTAGTTTGTTTATTGGCTTATACAGCAGTGAGAACCCAATTTTCCCTTTTCACTTGGTTGGACGTGATTGGGCCAGTTTCTTGTTAGTAGTTTCCTATTGGTCCAAAGTCGTCCGGACAAACAGTAGTCCAACTACGCGTAATACAAAAACACAAGTGTTTGAAGTCTATTCTGTCTTCAAATAATAACGCGAGTTTTGCATGTCTCTACTAATTGGTCTAGGTCATAATTGGTTCATATTACTGTAGCTGAACTGATCGCATACATCTCGCTGGCTGTGAAAACGAAAGCAACATAACATTTTTTTTTTTTTGAAACATCTAAAACCGTATAACGAAGTAGGTCTGAAAGGGTTAATTGCTGCCCAAATCTATCCACTCCGTTAATCTCTCTCCCGTGTTATGTGTTCAGAATGCGGCAGTGATCTCCTAGTACATTGTCGTTGATGAGTTAAAGATTTTCTTTGGAGAGCCGCTTGATCATCTAAAAGCAAATTAAAACTGCATAGAGCTGCACGTGTTCTCTATGTATTGTTCTCATTCCAGTTGTAAGATATACTTGTGCACTATATATAATGTATGTGGTGTTAGTATTATCTTGTGTAGTAGAAGGTGTGACATGTCAATAGGGTGATTATGCACCATGCAGGCAGTGTTAGTAAATATACAACTGAATATAAGAGTGTAGAGTGTGGGATGTGTGAAAGTAGGTTTAAAGTTGTATCATCATACCAATTGTAATAACTAGGAAAACCTGTGTAGTATAAGCCTCACACGTAATTTGCTCTGTTGCAAGGCTAATTAACATACTGAACTCCCACTGCAATATGCTGAAAAACAACCATAACACGCCAACAGTCTTGCATACTACCTATATGTTGCTTCAATATCAAGGATTAGCACAGCTTCAGCATAGCCATACATATGTGACACTTCAAATACATTCTGGGGAAAACAAGGGAACTAACTACGTGTATTTAATTTCAATCAAAGAAGTCCAATGATGAAGTGAATTTTAATGTAAAAGAAACACCTTTTCTCTATTTAAATATGACTTCCGACCTTATATTGTGATACAAGAACATGTGAAAATTAGTTCGCAGCTGCTGGACAAGAAAATTATGTTTACACCTCTTTACGCCTGTCAAAATAGCATCCATGTGTGCAGTGTTAGGCAACCATAATGATTGTATTTGCAGTGCTTAAAAGATTACACGAAATTTTAAATGTTTTGACATGCAGAAAGTTCAGTTCATGTTAAAATCGTAATCACATTCACACTTAACAGTTGCAATGATCTGCCTGTAAATCAGTACTTTTAAATTATCCCTGGCTAGTAAAGTTAAATCGGATAGAGCAAATAAGAGTTGTTATTCTCAGGCACTGTGTTATAAGCAAGAAAGTGTTGAAATGCGTGTGCAGTTAATAACAAAAGTCTCTAGCGCTTCACCTCTGGACCAACGGTCACAGAGGATGGCGATGATAAAAATACCTTACAAATCTGCAGAATTATTGACGTTACAGTGCTCTTAAGCCCTCTTCTGTCAGTTTATTATTACTCTGTCGACTAACAATGCAAAGCTGAGCATGTTGGTTGGGGTCAAACACACTTAAATTGCAATTATTACACCTTTGTTTGGCAGATCTCAGGCCTACCTGATCTGTTACCTTAATGACCCATTTGATACAAGATGGAGACCAGCACATTCTTTCGACACCTGTTATTGGCGTCGGTTACCAGATTTAATTTAACATGTGTAACGTAGGGCTTATCACAGGGTGCATTCCTTATGATAGCAATTAATATGTTTCTCAGAACTTATCAGTATAAAAATAAACATGCAATATTAAACATATGGCTAATTAACTCTCAACTGCTGCGTATACCTTACTAAATCTATACAATGAAATAATATTAAAATTACTATAACAAACTTACATGTGGAACACGTCACAACAATTGCATTTTTTATAATAAAACCATGTATATACGCGTATCTTAGATTTGTATACTACTGTAAGGTTTAATCATGCTAATTAGATGCGCCACATAACGAGTCGTTACAAAGTTTGTTTTCAAATTAAAAAAAAAATACACTTACTTTAGTCGTGCATTCTACCTAAAAAATGAAATTTTAATCAGAATAATACATAAGTAGCCTGTCATAAAAATTTTTAGCCTAAATTTTGGTTTCGATTTCTATGTTCATTTTAGAATAATTTATTCAGGAAACATTGGTAAGTAGCATTGAAATTAATTGCTATAAAAATAAGTCCTGCTTTATTTTTAACATTATTGCAAGACTGATGTATTTTAACGTTAAAGTTCGAACAAGTGTGGAACTAACTAGCAACGATTGCAAATTATTTTCATTATTTTTCAGTTTGTTAATATCCGTGAGCAAAACTGTATTTCATATTTGTTACTACAGCATAATATTTTGATGTAGATGGGAATATAGAAAAGGGTCTCTCCTCAACCAGATGTAGGTATTTTAGTTTTTAAAGGTACTTGAAGTTAGTGTGCCAAAAATTCAACAAAGTTAAGTTCTAGTGCAGGGGTAAACTAACTTTGAAAGATAAACTAACACACTTCAATAAATAAATAAATATATATATATATATATATAAGTAAAACATGAAATACTATTATTAAGTCTTAAGAGAAAATTTTCCGGCTGAACATGAGGTATTTAAAAAATATACCAGTTCTCCTTCACGTAACCTACAAGCATGGACGTCATCGCGTAACCTACAAGCATGGACGTCATCACGTAACCTACAAGCATGGACGTCATCACGTAACCTACAAGCATGGACGTCATCACGTAACCTACAAGCATGGACGTCATCACGTAACCTACAAGCATGGACGTCATCACGTAACCTACAAGCATGGACGTCATCACGTAACCTACAAGCATGGACGTCATCACGTAACCTACAAGCATGGACGTCATCGCGTAACCTACAAGCATGGACGTCATCACGTAACCTACAAGCATGGACGTCATCACGCAACCTACAAGCATGGACGTCATCACGTAACCTACAAGCATGGACGTCATCACGTAACCTGCGAGCATGGACGTCATCACGTAACCTACGAGCATGGACGTCATCACGTAACCTACAAGCATGGACGTCATCACGTAACCTACAAGCATGGACGTCATCACGTAACCTACAAGCATGGACGTCATCACGTAACCTACAAGCATGGACGTCATCACGTAACCTACGAGCATGGACGTCATCACGTAACCTGCGAGCATGGACGTCATCACGTAACCTACGAGCATGGACGTCATCACGTAACCTACGAGCATGGACGTCATCACGTAACCTACAAGCATGGACGTCAGCAGGAGTGGACCAACTGGGGGGGGGGGGGCACTCCCCCTCTTTTAGGCACTGTATTTATTTTTAATGTGAGGGATCTACGACAAATAAACTGCTTATTGGCAACGTAACTCCAAGAATGCAATTCCTTGCTGGGAGAAGTAACTGACTCCTTCCCGTTTTTCCATCTTTTTATTTTGATAACTTTTTATGATTCGGTATTTGATATTATATCGTAGTGTTATATCGTACATTGTTCAATATAAGCTCATTAATAATATAGCACGTCATGGATGTCTGCTGTATTTATATTGCGTAAAACCCACTTGCGAATCAGTAAATTTAAACTTATTCGTATTTCCGCGTGGAAAATATCTTGCTGGCGTCAATGCCTGCAAGTATTATACTTTAAATAACTACAACATTTACTTCGAATTTCTGCTTCTGATTAGCATGGCGTACTTGATAGAAAACGGCTACATTTTAAATCCGTCAGTATAAGGGAAAATTTACTAAATAATTATACTCGGAAAATTGCTCTTACTGCAACATATTCTCGAGCTCTTATTGTCATTCTCAAAAGGGTTTTCGAAGTTGTGACGTATGTGTGTCGATTTTCGAATCAAAGACCGACGGCACGAAAGCATCCTCGAAAGATTGTTTTTTTCCAGCTAACGACGCGAGTGATGAGTCTGTATCGTGACATACATAGTTTCTTTCGTTATGCGAATGTTTAGTCATTATTCATCTGTAGATTCTCCTCTCCTCTCTATTTCTTTTGCGTGATTTCGTCTGCGAAATTAATTAAAATGTAAGAAATAACTTGTCAATTATTTGAAGGATAGTAATTTTATTCCCGTTTACGTGCAATGCTATAAAAACAGCAGCGAAAGAAGAAAGGTTATTCGAACTCAAGATTGGGTTTCGATAGGGCGCGTACATGATTGATCAAAGGCGTGTGTAAGAGAATTGTAACACATTTCTAGTTATTTGTGTGCACTGTAACGCAACGTCTCTGTCGAATTTCTTATGCAGATTTCATTAGAGCGTTTGCAAACAAATCCTTTCCACGTCTTTCAGTGAAGTTGTTCCGTAAACTGAAATAAAGAAAGAGCCCCGCAATCCAAGATAAGTGAGAAAAATATTTTTTTCTGTGCTCGAGATTTGAACACACACAAAAAAAAAAATACAAAGCTTTAGGCTTTTCGAATTTTTTGATAAATTTATTAAATGTTATCTGCTCCAAGTTTCGTTGCGATTATTCACAAACATGAAAATAAAGGCCCGAGATCGCACCCCTCCTTAAATCCCTTTGCGTTTATGACTTTGATACATTAAATTTCTTGCTTGATTTAAAAAATGTATAATAGAATACAAATTATTTCAGTACATCAGAAACGTTCTAGAAATACAAACAATTGTTAGTATAAACATATATTTTTGACTTACCGCTGATCTACCAAGCTCGCCCTACATTTTTTTGTTATGTGAATTAATTTTTTCTCAAATTTTCTTTCATATTGTAATAGTTGTCAGTCTGTATAATATTTATAATTACTGTTTTATGATTTTCCTTTTGTTTACTTTGACTGCATACAATTCTTTAGTGAAGTTTCACATTTGTAGTTTAAGTTTTTGACCTATGCATTTTATAGAAAATTCATCACTTGTCAGAGGCTTCTAACATAGAAACGATACTATAATACAGAATACAGTTTGGAACTCTATTAGTCTAGGGCCACCTGTTTTTCGCGAAAAGATTTCAGGATAACTTTCTTATTGACTGAGTTTAACTGTCAGCGAATCACGGACACTCAGTGTTGGAGTTACCAAATTCTGATTGGCCCAGTCAGGTAAGGGACTGTCTCCCAACAAAGACACGTGGCCAATAACCAGATGAAAACTGCACGTATGCCATAGGACATTGGAGTCTAAGCTTCACGTATGTATTTGAGAGGCTGTGGTGGTGCAGTGGTCAGACTATTTGCCTAGACGAATCGGGTTCCATTCCTAGTGGGTCGTTCGAGGATATTCGTACTTGGGAATCGTGCTGGACGATGCCCCTGGTCGACGGGTTTTCTCGTGGATGTCCCGTTTCCCCGCCCTTGCATTCCGACGCTGCTCCATACTTACTTCGCTTCACCCTGGTCAAGACATCGATGTTAAGAGACAGCCGAACATCACTCCACGTATTTGACTATTTCCTGACCATTTTTGTCGTCTATTTTGGAAGACAGCGTAATGCAAATGAAACAAGTTATTAGGTAATATCTCCGTAAAATTTTTACCGATTCCTACCAAATTTGTCAGGCAAGTAGTACTGATGCAGATGATGTTAAGTGATGTATTTTAAGCATGCTAAGCATTAATTTTCAAAATGGCTGCCATGTAGCCATTTTAGCTTAGAATGTTATATCGTCGAAATTATGTAATCAATTCCAACACAACTTTTTATTCTGACAGTATATTTTAGATTTATCGAATTTATCTACACGGAGTATTATTCTCCGCCATTTTGTAAGATAGCACCATGTGAATAAATAAAGTTTTAATCTCATCTCTCGGGAAACAATCAACCCATTCTTACAAAATTTGCCGAACATGTACTTTCGTAAGCCATTTAAATATAATTATTTTTTAAGTATGAGACACAAATTTTCATAATGGCGGGTATAAAATCATTATAGTTTTGTGTGCTATATTTATGAACTTATGTAATATATTTTAACTTAACTTTGTATGTTGGCAGTATACAATCATTGAGTGTACTACTACATTACTTTCTTGTCCTGCATTTATGAAGATCGCGATATAAAAATTATGAAGTTTTTATGCCGTATCCTGAGGACCAATCAACCGATTCCCACCAAACGTGACACTGGAACGTTTAAACTAATTTGTACTAGATTGTACACACTATAAATGCTAGAGAAGTCCGTGTAAACTTTTATGAATTAAATGGGTTTGGGAAGGTGTTCAAAATGGCGACGTCCTAAATTATTTAAAGCAATTTAACCAAATTCAACCAAATTTTGTATATAGACATTATATTTGGAAGCATCGTATTTAGGGACTGTTTATTTGTACGGTGGCATTAAATAAGAGAATGGTCGTATTTACGGCGCATGGAAGAGACCAGACAACCTGTTTCCACCAAGTTCTTCACACAAGTAGCGATACGGAAGGCCATGTAAACTTAGGTGGCCCAGTAACTTGTTTCCAAAATAACTGTCTTCTAAGTATTTAAGGTTAGTAAACCCACATAATTCGAAACATTAGACTACTCGGAAACCGATTTCCAAAATACAGTGCATCGCATACTAACTTATTGTACGGGATTTCCTGGGTTCAATTCCCGAGTAAGGCACGTGCGTATTTATAATTGTCTCACTAATGTTGCATACATTTCTGGTTCCATTCATAATGTTATTGTTTTCAAAAAATGTTAAATCCTACCTACCAACTCAGATTTTAACCCGTTAGGTCACACGTTAATTTCCGAGGTGGAGTGTTGCAATCACGTAATTTTTTGGTAAGCACTGTACTTGTGTTCAGCATTTTTTTTTTCGACCAATCAACAACGTGTTGCTTGTTCGATGGTATTGACGTTAACCATTCCTGTCAAATATGTGTAGAAATGTTCACAAATAAGATTAGCCACAAGCAAGACTGGGCACTCGTACACTGCTGTATACAGTACAGTCATGACTTTCATTCATTTGCAACATGTCCACAATTGTGGATGCTGTGACTGAAAGAGTTAAGAAATTATTTAAAAATTAATTGCACCCATGTTGAGGAAAGAAGTCTTTTTAATTATATAAGTAACTTCTTGCTTAACCCTTTCATACTTTCTTTAATTTACGTTTCAGATGTTGCAAACAAAATTTTTTATGATGAGCGCTGTACTACAGTCGACAAAACGCTTCATTCGTTGTAACAGCTAATGAGCTCTGTAAGCTATATGTTCGGCTGCAGTAATGTGAACCAATTTTCACCTAGACTAATAAGACGGTTTGCGAATAATTTAACCATATGGAAGATCATTGGTCATTGAGCTTCGCATTGTGCGGTACAGGGAAAAAAATTACCAACACGTGCGTAATGTACACAGTTGTGTACACTGGGCGTACACGTGTTTTGTACGACACCTCTGCGACAAACTTAGTGCGCCAGACAGGTGGAGCCGCTAAGTCAAGGCTGGATGTTGAAATATCTGCGCACGTACCGCGAGACGACAGAATGCTATGAAATAATCGCAGTGCCTTCTTGCATGGTTCCGTGGCCGTGGCCGCGGTGGCTGAGCGGTTAGCCTGCTCGCCTCCCACCATTGTGAACCGGGTTTAATCCCCGGCCGGGTCACTCCCGGATTTTCGCGTGTGGGAATCGTGCCAGACGTTGCGGCTGGTCGGCGGGTTTTTCCCTTGGAGATCTCCCGCTCCATACTCACCTCGGTTCACCCTCATAAGCTCTCGAGACCCCGATGTTGAGAGCCGCCCAAATCTCTTCACTCACTCACATCTTGTTCCTTTATCACAACCAATACGCTGTGGTATTTGTGTTTGGTGTTAGTGATATGCAGAGCCACCTGTTTTTCGCCAAAAAAATTCACGCGAAGGTTAAGACTCCTATGTCCTATGGCACACGTGCAGTTTTAATTTGGTTATTGGCTACGTGTCTTTGCCGGGAGACAGTTCCTTACCTGCCTGGGCCAATCAGAATTTGGTAACTTCAACACTGAGTGTCCGTGATACGTTGGCAGGCACGTACAAGGCCTGACAGTTAAACTCAGCCAATCAGAAAAATGGAAAAGTTGTCCTGAAATCTTTTGCGAAAACCAGGTGGCCCTAGTCATATTGTCCAATCGCAACGTAGCGTATTAGTAGTAGTAGGATTTACGAATCAACAGTCAGGGGATATGATTGGCCTGTGCGCCCTACTGAGTACAGTACCAGTGAAATATAACCGAGCTGAGTAACATGTATACAACAGTTCACGTTGGGCATGAAAGGGTTACTTAAACCTTTGAAACTACCCCATTGTCCTAATTGCACAAGTGATAGCCTAAATACTGACAGTTGTACGTGACTTAATAATGACGGTGAATTACTATTACTTCCGCTCTTACTTAACCCATTCTGTCACCGCATCCATGATCGGGGACATGTTGCGCATGAAGGATATTTATGGTCGAACTGTACACAACAAAGAATCAGTGGCCGATATATTTAGAACGTCTTCATTATTATAAATATGACTTGTTGGAAGTTTCTACACGTCTCATTTGTAAACGGTTCATGTTAACAGCAACGAACACGCAGCTCCTTGTTCATTAGTTGCGACAAGAACACTCGACATAGGTACAGTGCACATAAAGAAATTCAAAGACTGCAACACTTTAACTTATAGATGAACTCGTGACTGAACTGGTTAACGTCGTATTCAAACTTTGACTGGTTAATGTCGTATTAACCCATTCAGACTCAGTGTACACAATTGTGTACATTACGCATGTGTAGGTAATTTTTGGTATGTACTGTACACTGCGAATATCAATGACCAATGATCTTACCTGTGGGTAAATTATTCTCAAACCGTCTTACTGGTCTAGACCATAATTGGTTCACATAACTGTAGCCGAACATATAGCCTACTGAAGTACAGCACGCATCATAAAAAGTTTTGTTTGCAACACCTGAGATCGTAAATTAAAATGTGTCTGAAGGGCTCAAAACTTTGAGTGTTTTCGATGTAATATTACGTCGCCTGAGTTCAACTAACCTGTACGGAAATTCCGTATGACATCCGCATTCTTTGAAGTCACTTGCGACGGGAATTACTCCGCCAGCAGTAGGCCTATTCATACGGTTCTCTGCAATCTAACATCGCGCCAGTACACTCACAGAACAATACTCAAGCGAACAGGATGGATTGTATATTATTCTACGCAGGGAAAGAACATTTCAACCCTTGTGCTGGATTGTGACACGAAATTCGATTCTCGTCTTTTGCGCATGTTTCAGGACTTGCTAAAGTAACTTTCAAATTCACGCAGGCCTATTTAGAAAATGAAGCGACGTATGTTTACATGCTGTTTTAATCTAAAACCCGCGCTTTAGCGAGAACAAAAAAAAAAGACTTATTGCAAATTTATTCTATAGTACCTAATTTCATCGAGACTTAGTGAAAAATAATGTGCTAGCATAAGAGAGCATTTATTTGTGTAAATTGTGAGCTAATCTTAGACCTGCTTGATACGATAAAAATTTTCCTTACAAGCGGAATCCTTCTCGAGACCTGCTAACCAAACCTTCACGCAAGCAATTATGGAGGGTTCTTTCTCATAACTAGAGACCCGAGAAATTCGCGATTTCATTGATCTGTAGGCTAAACTTCACAGTATTATATACTCTCATACAGATATCAACTGTTTATTGGTTGATTGTTGTGGTAGTAAAATACGGTGGTTGACGCACAATTTATTGCATGTTTGTTATTGGCTCATTTATCTCCAGGAGGTGTCAAAAAACACGTCGACCAATTACAAAACTAACATGAACGTACATGTGTGTGAATTCCAACTTTTCTAGAAATGAACCCGCGAAATTCTCGGGTCTCTTAGTAATAACCTATCAAACGATACATGTTGCCGCACACTGAAGGACGAATGCGTGTTATTTTAATGATTTCACTTCTGCATCTGTGGTTCAGGAAACATATTCACTCTCGATTTCCGCATTGTGCTTTTATGCAGAGAGCATAACAGTTCTGTCGTTTCAACTGGAACTTTTGTTTTTAATAAACACGAATGTTTACCATAATTTTCACACAATACTGTTTTACAATAAGTAAACATTTTTGCAGTTTTTTTATTTACTATTTTGTAGTGTTTTATAGTCTTACACTCTTTCTCAAAACTAAATCAATAAAATTACTCTACCACCCTCTCTCTGGTCACTAAAATTTCAACCTTTTAGGAAAACTTCCATGGAAAATTGCTAGAGACCTGGAAATCTCGCGGATTCATTTGAGGACAAGCTAGACTCCAAACACATGTACACTTGGCAATCTTTTACTATTGGATTGTCGGTTGTAAGAAACGTCCTGGACGAATCAGAGCCAATAACTAACCTGCAAGAAAACAAGTACCGAGTTCCGCGCCACCTGGCCTGGGGTAAAACCGGAACATCAACCAATGGACAACTAACTGAGGCTCGAGTACACAAGGTACTGCGGAGTCTATCTTGTTGCCGGATGAAACCGCGACATTTCCATTTCTCTAAAAATTGCACACCACCAATTGCAAAAACGTCCATTAAAACGGCCAGAAGATAGCCAAATCTTCCATAGAGCCGTCCATACAAGCCGCCGTGCAGGCTTCTATGGAATAGTCCAAGGAATCTTCCGTCGTGGCATACAGACTTTAGTGGTAGCCACGCGATTTATACAGCACTGCAGGAAGACAAGCAAATTAGTGTTGTCACATAGAGATGAGTAGGGGCAACTTGTTTCCGCGAAAAATTTTCAGGACTAGTTGTGCTCCAAAGCACTAAAGTTCATTTGCGATTTCGTGATTGACTTATTTGAATTGTTACAAGGCTTATCTGTCTACCCGCCAATCACGGACGGTCAATATTGGACAAACATAATTATTATTCGCTCATTCGTGTAACACGCTGTCTTCACATAAAGACAGGCGGCCAATAGTTACAGGAAAGCTGCGAGTGTATACGTACATGTTATTAAAGTCTAGCCAGTGCGTAAATATTTTCGCGAAAAACAGGTGGCCCTATAGACGAGTTACTGCGCAGTTATTATACTTCATCTAACCAATTTGTAAAGCAGTTTGATAAAATTCAAATTGGCGAAGGTATTATATTCATATAAAAGTGGTCGTCTTTTTAAAATTAAGATATAAATAGGGATAGGAAAATTTCGCGAATTCATTTCGGGACAAGATAGACGCCAAACACACATGAAGTGGAGTCACCTTTGCAATTGCATCATAGTTTATTAGACCCACCCTGGACGTCTCTGAGCCAATAGCAGACTTGCAAGGAAACACCTTGCGAATCCCATAACTGCCAGGTATGGGGCAACAGCCAATGAACACGCAGCTGAGGCTCCAGTATGCAGAGGACTGAGGAGTCTAGCCTAGAGGTCATTGAACCCGCGAATTCTTCCTATCCCTAGATATAAACAAACACGTTCATCACGGTTGACCGACGTGACTTTGACAGTTGTGTTGCTTTGGGGTAGGTCAATGTTGGGTGCATGCGCAGGCAGAAGACGAATGAACGATCTACCTCATTTGTAGTTTATGGAGGCAAGCGTGTCCGTGATGCAAGGAGCTGCGAGCCTTGGCGAAGAGCGGCCACCCACATACTCTACATATCTGTGGAGTTCGTTGGCCCGGCCACTGGCTTCGCCCACATCTCGACCTGAGCGCAGTGCCGACCTCGCTCTGTGCCCTTCGCCGCGCCCAGGTGCCCACCTGCCTGCCTGCTTTCCTCAGCTCCGCGAAACTCAGGGTCGTAATGCTCATACGTGTAGCGAGTTTTTTTTTTTTTCACAGGCTAAGCAGTATAATAGCCCCACATATTTGAGTGTTTTAGATAACATTTGCTAGTGCCGGGCTGTGGTTCCATTTTCAATTTATACCAACAAACGCAACTTCCAACTTTGCTTACCCTCCACGTGTATTTTCCGTTCTATAGTACCTAATATTAGTTATAAAAACGGAAACGAAATGAATGTAATAATAATTAAACTTAATATTATTTAGAGAGAATATTACAAATTATAAGAAAACTCCCGTTTTCCCGAACACTTCCATCCACTTTCCAAGGTAAAATGTAGGACTGGAGGACGCAAACAGAGCGACTGCTTACCCTGCCGAAGGAACATGGTCGAGCGTGTGGCGTGTTGTTGCTTGCGAGTTCGATTCATCGCTAGTCTCTCCCGTTTGTGGAAATAAATACTAGATAGCAGCACTATGAGTGTACAGTACGGGAGTTACGAAAACTCTGTTTCTCGAATCGGAAACTGGAAACTCAGAATTAAATGTGTTTGAAGTTAAGGCGAAAGCTATAAAGGGTCAAACATTTCCAATATGTATAGGGCAAGCATTGTTAACATTGCGTCTATGGAATAAACGCCACTGGTCCTACGTCTCCTACCACATAATTTGAGACGTGTAAAATTCACGATGTAATTAGGGACACCCGAATTTTCGCGAAAATATTTCTCGACTAGTTGTATTTAAAAAACTTTCTATGAGATTCACTTTCGTGGTTGTATGGTGTACTTGTTACGCGTATTAGGTACCTGCCCACGAATCACAGGCGTCCATTAATAGGGTAACTAAATCATCACTGGCCGGTCAAGAAAGAGAACTTCTTCTCACTAAGACATGCAACCAATACGCAGAGGAACACTGCTACAGTGTCAGTGCACTATTGAAGTCTATCTTGGACGGAAATATTTTCGCGAAATTCAGGTGTCCCTAGTTATAATTTGAAGACAGAATAGACGTGAAGCACATGTGGTTTTGTACTGTTCTTTTCATTGGAATACATCTGGTTTTTGGGTGGCCTTGAACCAGTCTAATGGGACTATGGCTTCTCGGTTTTGCAGAAGCCAATAAACAAATGACACCGATTCTAATGTGTATAAGGCGGTGGAGTCTAGCGTTCTGCCAAATAATAACGCGAATTTCGCATGTCTCTACACGTCGTCCTTTGGTTATTGGTCGCGTGTCTGCGTGAGAAGACATGTTCTGATTTTACTTGGCCTACCAGAAGAAAAGTTCTCCGATATTGAGCGTCCATGGCTCGCGGGCAGAAACTAGGGGCACGGGACATTTAAAATCATTCAACCACGAAAGTGCATACGAACTAAGCGTTTTGGAGTACAACTGGTCTTGAAATATTATCGCGAAAAATACATGTCGCTACTTATAACTAGGGATAGGAACATTTCTCGAGTTCATTTCAGGGCAAGATAGACATCAAACACGTGTACACTGAAGATGACTTTGCAATTAAATCGTAGTTTATTAGACACGCCCTGGACTACTCTGAGCCAATAGCAGACTAGCAAGGAAACAACTAGCCAGTGCCATACTGCCAGGTGTGGAGTAACACTGGCTACTCTATGGCGCAGCAGCCAATGAACAAACATCTGAGGCTCGAGTATATACATGACTGAGGAGTCTAGTCTGCAGGTCATTGAACTCGCGAATTTTTCCTATCCCCACTCATAACCTTCCTCGACACCTGCTAAACTACTACTTTCAGGATATTCCTCCGCCTCATGTAACAAAACTTAACCAACTGTAGCTTACTATAGTCTATTTGCGGTTTCTTCGCACTTTTTTAATCAAAACTTCGAAAAATCACCCCATGTATGACGTATGTGGTTCTTTCCGAAATATGCTATATATCGCAAGCGTTTTATACTCGCCTCAACATAAAAGACTGTTATTTTCGATAAAATTTTACATTTAATAAATTTTGTTTATAATTATAATATTTAATGTATAACTGATATGAATAAAACAGTGAGAAAATACGCACGGTGCGCTGAGAGAAAATCGAACAAAATATTTGTTTGTATAGAGCCAAATCTTATATTTAGTTTCCCTTACAAAGTATATTCTTCAGCAAACAAAATTTGAAAAGCAGAAAATGTACTTTTATTCGTCTAACAAAATACATGTTTGAATAAACAAAATCTTTGTGTTGGGCCAAAAAAAAAAAGTTAGACTGTCAACTAAATATTTTGTTGAATCAACTGTGTATATTTGTTTGACCACTCATTTGATTGCCTTCGTTCAATAATACAGCTCGAGAGTTTATTTGTAATTTTTTGTTACAATTAGGATAATAACCGTTTTTGTTAGTGAATCTATTGATGCTTAACAACTGTATAAACACATTAATAAAATAATTAAACTATAAACTGACAAGAAAAGCTGTAAAACTTGAAATATTTGTTTGCACACGTTTCCCAATATTTGTAGTATATCTATTCCAAAGCTTTCCGGCTTCGTAAGTTGTCACATTGGCTGAGATTATTAAAGCCGAGCGCTACGCTCGGACGCGGGTGATCTAGGTTCGAAACTCGGTCGGGCTTGTAAAATGTTTTATATCGGCGCAAACTGTTTAACGTGCGTGTAGCCAAACAAATCTTTAGTTGCCCCAACAAAACCTTACAGTTTGGGGCAGCCAAATGAGAACAACAGAATAATTTGATTTCAGCAACAAAATATTTCATTGCCCCCTATACAAACAAATAATTTGGTTGCACCAAACATATCTTGTTCGATTCAACAAAACCTTTTTCTCAGTGTAAGAAACAGACCGTGAAAGCCCGGGTTTGTTGAAAAACCAAAATGTAAACTAACGTAACATCGTTGTTGGAACGCATGAATCTGACTTTTTTTTTGTTATTTATTTTATTTTCTTTTTGTAAAAAATGTTGGGGAGATGCGCAAAAGACGAAAATCAGTTTACTTATCTTCGGTCTACGGTGGCGATATCGGCGTTATAGGTTGCCACAGATTCCTTTTATAGGCTATTCGCGGTAATATGAGCCCTTTTGAGACCAACCTTTGAAAAATGTCACTGTCCCTACTTCCATACTATGTTTTAACGGGTCCACTGACTAACATGTACCAACACAAACAAGTAACGTTGGTAACGATGGAGGGAAAGTAGTTCCATGGCGTAACGTTTAATTAATACCACTTATGTAAACATTTGTTAAAAATAAAATGATTTATTCCGCGTTCTGTTTTTTTTTGTTTGGTTCATATGTGCGTAAGTATTTAGGAAAATTAGTAAAATAATAATTTTTCTAATAATTCCACAGCTTAATAATCATTCAACATGAAGGTTTTGTGAAAAGTTACTTTATTTTATTTGTAGTATTACAAAAATGTATTTGGTAACTAGTTACCGAAAAATTTCTTACAAAAACACGAAAAATATATATATTTCGAAAGGTGTTCAGTTTACAGTGAAATCTCGGCACCAAAACCAGAATACCTGGTACAAGGTGTGAAGGTGATGGAAGCCATTATGCTATAGGCTGTTCAAGGTAAAATGATTATTTTTGAAAACCCTGCTTAAGATATACTTGTATACCGGTTGTCTATTCTTTCGCCTTATGTAAAACTAACTTAACATTGCCATGGATCTCATCACTTTATTCATGCGTCGGTTAAGTGAAACTATGAAATTATTACGAAACTAAATATTTTACAAATGTGCTCATTTTTTACACTTCGATGCATTAAAGAAAACAGGAAAAAGAAATAATTTTAAGTTATCACAAATGGTTACCTAACACTTTTTATTTGACGTTAAGATATGGAACTACTTTTCATCCATCGTTACAACTTTACAAGGGGAATGTCACTCAGTGCGCCCATTAAAATATATGCATACAGGGGCAGTGATTTTTTTTGCTAACGTTCATTTCTAAAGTGCTAACTTTATTGTGTGAACAGCCTTAATGTGAGTTTTGTCTAGGCCAGGGGATACTTGCCTTAACTTTGTTAGATGCAGTAGCGACACTGGGTGGAAGGTCAGGTAAGTGATACTTTCTAAATAATACTGTAAGCGACATCCACAGCTGCTGACGAGCTTAAATGTAATATCACGCAGAATTCTATACTTTTTGAATTTTTTTGTTTTCTTTTCGCTCTCTCCGTGAGCATATAGTTGGTATTGGACTGCAGCCATAACATGATGTTTAAAACGACATAGTTAGAACCTCTAACCGCACCTACAGCCATTATAACTCGCCGTACAGTGACTACAGTATCTCTTGTGATAACTGAGCAATGGATACTACTCGTTCCATAATATCTGAGTTGTCCTAGTAACATAATTTAGAGTAAAATAACGTTTGTCGTTCCAAACATACATTTATTTCTATATCAAATGTTTTACAAATAACACAGGAACGTTTCCTGAATCTTCATTGTCCTTATATTCATATAAGGAGTGTGATCTGCCCACCTGTCCTTATAAATTAATTTCTTTGAAGAGAAACTGGCTGAAATTCCTTTCTCTAATGAATTAAGCTACATTGGTAAAAAAAAATATCTAATAAATTTTATTGAAACGAAAATTTAATAACGATTAGTTAATTCATAGTCAACAAAAGAGCAGAAGCAAATCTTGAGATCGTGTAACAACGTTGATGACAGAAAACAATTTTGCCAGTTAATGTTTTTTATCGCATTCAAGAAGTTCACTTTGCAAAATTGCTGTTTATAATAACTGTAGTAAAGTTATTTATTGGGAACTTCATTAAAAGGACTTTTTCCAAGCTTGAAATAAGAAGTGTGTGATACGTTCTTATGAGGCTTCTTTGGCTGCTGTTCTGGCTATAGGTAATTAAACATGTCCTGCAGGGATCATTAAAAGTGTTTAGAACTCCGAGAGAAACTGTTGAACGAGAGCTGACAAGACGGCAGTGGTATCTCGAGAGCTTAACAGCCTCGAGACCTCTCCACGGCTGAGCACAAATCGTGTCTCTTTACAGCAGCATTCCTCATCCCCTCCCCCCTCCTACAGCCACTCACACTTATCCCACCTTCCCACTCCGCTATTTCGCCTTTTCGTCTTTTCTCTTCCAGAAATAATCTTCAAACACCCTACGTTTATTGGACCTTCGTTTATGCCGCCAACTCTAAGGACTGCAAAAATTAACGCCATTTTTTTTTTTTGCGGAGATAAATTTTTATCCTCTGCTTACCGAAAATAACGTGGGGGAAAAAGTATCGCAATACTTTGTAATTTCAACTAAAGGTTATATAATTTTCTTATTTATACATATATTTTTTAATAATTTATATTTATATGTACTACATACAATTTTACACGCACTGGTAGGTGTATTAATGAGTCGTCAAGAAAAGTGGTATATTCTACTAATAAAATTGTAAGTATATAGCAAAAAGAAATATGTATATAAAATATGTTTCCGTCACAACAGAACTTGACCTCAGTGCAATTTATGTTATTATATTTATATAAAACTAAATATTTAAAAAACCAGTTTCTTTTTCCGGACGGTTGCTTCTATTTATTTTGTAATTATAGGAACTAATATTTCTTTAAATTAAGAAATATACAATTATAGGTCTTACAGAGAATATCTTTCCGCATACATTCATGACATGAGCAGCCTACGATTGTACAGATATAAACACTCTACAGCTCGAACAGATTTATCATTAACCCCAGTGTTTATTTACGTCAACCAGTATAGTTCAAAAACCATGAAAATACTTACGAATGAAAGCGTTAAGGGCTATATCAATCACACTACCTCGGAGTTTGAATATAAAATCCATGTTAAAGAAATACCTTATCATGATAACTGGCATGTTACAGAATTTTTAAATGTGTAAATTTAATATTTTGTTTAAAACTAATGCAGTGAGAAGGAATTTCTTTAACATCGATTCCACATTTGAACACCGTGGCTGCAAGCAGGCTTGCAAGGCAGAAATATTTCAGTAAGGCTGAAACTATGTATCTGGTGAAAATAGTATCCACTGCAACGTCGCATTGCCAGAGCCGCTTGACAAGAAAGCTTCATAGTACAATAAATCTCCAAGAAAATAATTAATTCTAAGTGAACATGTACAGTTTTCTTTGTGAACTTTGCAATTTTCCATAGCAATTAATGTTCCCCGAGACGAATAATTTTATATTATCAGATTTAATTTTTATTGTTACTTATTTAATTTTATATTACTTTTAATTAAATTATCTCTGTCAAAAAATGAAACATCCACGAGGAATATCAAAATTTGACTTAATTCAGGGCACATTCATGCCATCGCCACGGAGTATTCAACTCCTGCACTTATTATCCCGAGAATACGCGTTCACATCTTACTTGATGCAGAATAGGTAGAGCCTCGAGTATTTCGCGAACTGATGTGGTAGCAGGTTAGGCTTTGTACAGGACTGTTGAAAGCGCACTCGCATTTCAGCTACCTTCTCATTACTGGCCCGAAGTTAAACTAGGCGTGTACAAACTACTGCTGTCCCATCGCAGAGGCAGGAGGGAAGAACAAGTGTTTGAATTCTACCTTGCCACAGAACGAATTCGCGAAATACTCGCGGCTCTAAGAATAGGTGAAAGAAAACATGGTCGTTGCTGCCCGAGGTCAGAGGTCAGCGCCTTTCACTGGGTGGTGCTATTGGTTACTGCTGTTATACCAACTAATTAATAAGCGGTTACTTCTTGTGTAATGAATGATTCGACTGAAACCTTGAACACAGGTTCCAAAGAGTGAGTTGTTACAAAATATTCCTAAGTAATTTTCACACCATGAATTTCCTCTTTTGCAACATATGACAAGAAACATTAGTGTGTACGTGGAAGGGTTAGCCGCTGGTTCTGCGAACTCCAGACGCATACGTAAGAAAAATCGGAAAAATTGGCGTCGCCGGTGAGCAAGATGTAGGAGCGGCGTTCGGCAATCAGCGGCTGGTGATTTACTTACCAGCCGGTAGCCCAGCCAATAGGGAACATTTCACAGTACGGAGTAAGGGTAATCAGACACACAGGCCAGTTTCCAGAGCTATGCTCAGCCAATCAGTGTCAAAGGAGCCGCCACGACCCAGTGTCCTCGTCTGTAATAAGACCGAATTTCGCGAAAAGATTTCCGCTCATGCTGAATCTCAATACCCTAAGAGCGTACCAGCAGTTTACTTTTGCTTATTGGTGGCGTGTGTCTGTGAGAATACATTTGAGACACGCGCGTCTAAAAATTACGAACGTGGTCTCTATATTTTCCGCTAAGCCCCCATTCTTCCGGCAATACAACCTGGTCTACTTGCAACACGTAACTCGTAACGAGCATTTATGCCAAAGGAAGAAATTTTATTCGGCGCTGCACAACACGCAAAACACTTTAAATCTATTTAAATTTATTATGGTACTTTCAAATTACACCTTTGAAACACTTACATGTGCTTGAAGATCATCGTTGAAGTGAAATTCACGGCCCGATGTGGGACATGAACATAAAATAAAAATATTCACGAACGAACGACGAGCAGCGATGTTTTGTTTCGACCAGCTCATAGAACACTGTGTGGGGACGGTCGTACCGGCTCGGAACGGAGCTTTAGCGCGCGCCCGATAGAGGGCAGGCGTGTTCCTTCTTTAAGTGTATCAGAAGGAAAACTTCAATATGATTGGTTGGTTTAAAAATTCGGACTTGACGTCATAATTTGTGTATTGTTCTGACCCCTCTAAGGGGTTATTGGTTTTCTCCATATAGACCAATGTATTTTCATGTTACTAGGTTGTTTGATAACATGTGTGATTTTGTTGTACCCTTCTAAGGGGCAAAGCGGTCAACACGCCTTGGCTTGCTATCGCTGGATGAATGTGTGACCCCTATAGCCAGTCAGTGGTCGTTTTCTGTATTTAGACGGCCTGCAAATCCAAGAACTGGGTCAGATGCGTGGTATTGCGAGAGCGCTCCCCCGTGGAGAAAACAGGTCAGGTAGCTTGGTTATTTGTTGTTTCGTAATGTGATGCCTTTCAGAATGCAGGAACGTCACTTTTTGACGTTTTTAGTCATTTATTTTGCAGTCAGGATAGCTTTTAAACAGAGCAATTTAATGATGCCTACTCAATCTTATTGGAATCGAGCTACATTTTTCTTTGAAAAAGTCAGTGTTTGGTGAAAGACTTGGAACCAACTTCTTACATGAAATATAATGTTAATCTTTTCTAACTTTAACGAAAAAATTTGCTTGTGCTAGTTCTCTGCCATTTTGGTAGATTGAATAGGGGCAGTAATGGTTTTGTTAAGCCCGCCATTTTGGTAGGAATGTTAAGAAAATTATGTGGTTTCGGCCAGTTTAAACTTTTTCCTATTTATTTTCGTTGCAATTATCTATGGATTTGCAGGCGTGAGTGACAAATAACCTCACAAAAGTTAACCGAAAATATTACAGACCTGTTGTAGTGGCGACAATCGCCTGAATTGGCTAGTAGGAAAACCCTATGTCGGGTGACAATTATGTTTTTTTATTGAGATCTTTTAATTTGTCTTATTGAAGAAACGGTAGCAAAGATAGGCAGAGGTTTTATTGGTGGTGAAACCATGGCAATTGAAATATGCGTTTTTATGGAGATGCAGTAAAATTTGGATCTGTGCATGTAATTGTTAGAAATGTATTAATATGCACAAATGGCTCAGCACTGTACCTGATGTTTAAGGGTAATTCGATACATTGTGTTCAAAAGGTAAAAATAGCTTGCGGAGATGCAAAGATACCAGACACGAGAAATGTGTGATGCCACGTATGTTTGTCACGTGCATTTAAGATTTTCTATATACAATTTTTAACGTTTTGTATGTTGTGTGATATGAGAAAGATAAGACACAGTAGTGAATAAAATGCAATTATTGAAAGTTGGTTTTTCATCTGTGTAGAAAAGCGTTAACCTTGTTTATTTTTCAGGTTAATTTTCACTGTGTTCTGCTATGAATGACTACAATCGTTTACCTCTGTTGGTTTCTTCTTATCTTTATTAGGCAAAGAAAATACTGGTTGTTAGTATTGTTTTGAAATTGTGTCCTTGAGATGTCCTGGGCGAATACCCGGGGCCTCAGTTTCTCGGATACTGTGCGTCTCTGATTCGTGGTTAGTCACTTAAGACATGTAACATCTACATCACCCAATCACAAAAGTGGATCTGAGCTAAAGTGTTATGAATAGAAACCTGAAGAATTTGTGGATTCATGTTGGTACAAGTCAGAATTCAAAATACTTGTGTTTATATAAATTTAACCATTGGTCCACACGGTGTTTGGCACCTCCTAGATAACGCTGGCCCAATCGTCGCCTTCCACTGTGACAGCGGAAAACCAATGTGCAGCTGATATCGGCATGTTTGTACATACGACTGTGCAGTCTAGCCTGCATGTCACTGAACTCGCGAATTTTTCAGGTCTCTAGTTATGAAATAGAACTGGTCGTGAGATCTTTTCGCGAAATCCGGTTGTCGCTGCTTAGCTGCTCCGCGGCTAAGATGGCGGCCTAAGAAGTAATGAAATCCCCCATGCTCTTGCCGGCAGCCAGATAGACCGCGGGGTCATCCGTCAAGCAGTTGAGACGGCCTGATCGTGTGGTCAAGTTTGGGCAGGGAGAGGTGGCGGGGGGGGGGGGGGGGGCTCCGGAGAAGAGGATTGGCCGGAGCCTGCTACTAGGGCTGATCAATAGGGTTGCGTGCTTGTCCAGGGGTGTGGAAAACAACCACCCCTCCGCCACCACAGTCCTGCCCTCCTGGAATTTCCGCTCTGCACGCTCCGACAGCTTGCCCGAGTTCAGCCGATCGACCCGAAAGCAATGAGGGATTACTGCTACTGACGATCAGGCCTCGTGTGAAAGACTGAGATTGAAAATAAGCACTGCAGTTTTTTTTTTCTCCAAGCAAGGGATAAATAGCAGTCTTCATCGTGCTTGAATTGGCTGCCTAAACTGTGCATGGTATACTCACATAGCTTTGTAATGTTAACTTAATGTTAATTTATGACTTCTTGTGTAGCAAACAAGATATTGTTTAATGCGTGCTGTACTTAATCAGGCAAAGAACTTATTTCGCTATCACACCCAATAAGTTGTATGCTTTGTGTTGCGTGATCAGTGTTATGAAACAGAGCAGTAGCACGTTTTACGAGTCAGTTAGCCACAGGGAAGATCATAGGATACTGAGCCTCGCAGAGTACAGAACTGGTCAAATATAGCCTTTATGTGCAACATGTAGACAATTGTCTACACTGGGCATGAAAGGGTTGATATTCAAGAAAAGTCTTACCACAGTGTACTTAACCGTTTCGTGCCCATGTAAGATAATTTTCTACATGTTGCACAGGAGATCTTTATTTGACCAGTGCTGTACTTCGCGACGCTCTCAGCTGGTTTTAGCTTAAGTTGCTAAGACGTAGCAATGGGGCGCAGGTGCTTCAAATTTTTTTTGTTGCACCAACCAAATAATTATTTACACTCTAAATACGAATCAGTGGGAAACCACTGATTCGCAGAGAAAATGGCTCCACTTAGAATCAGTGAAATACCAACCAGTGATTGTTTCAGTGGAAAAATTACACTAATTGAAATAGTGATTGAAACTATTTCGCTGATTCTAAGTGGAACCATTTTCACTGTGAAACAGTGGTTTTTCACTGATTCGAATTTATAGTGTGTGGGGCAACCAAAGACAACCAAATCATTTGGTTTGAACAACAAAAATTTTCACTGACCCTATACATACAATTAATTTGGTTGCGCCAAACAAGCTTTGTTTGATTCAACGAAACTTTTTTCTCACTGTAGAAATTCCCGAAATTCCCGAAAGTTAACCAATTTAGTTTCTGAAAGTGATTTGAACAACATAGAAAAAATCCTCACAGCTATGATCTGTTACTATTCGCCTAAGATACTCTGTCATCGGAAAAACGTATATTAAGAAAAGTGACGTACGTAATTCTTCAAATCTCTAGTAAATTTTGAGCGTAAAAAATGTTACTTTCTGTTACAGGTGGCTTTTCAATGTTTTTTTTTTGGAATACGTTTAAGTGGAGTTACTATCTTAACTACTCCAGAAAATATAATTGTCTAGTTACAGTGGCGAAGAGAACTTTGCGTATTCTTGCTATTGTTAATTCCTGAAACCATAGCTGTGTATAAAAAACGGAGAGCTTCTGTTTTTGCATGCAATAATTGACCCTATACAAACTAGTAACTTGGTTGCGTCAAACAAACAATTATTTGGTTGGTTCAACCAAAGACTTGTTTGGTTCCAGGTACATACATTAAACAGTTTCGGTTAATTAAAAAATATTTGAAACGCGATCGAGATACGAACTTAGAACAGCTGCGCCTCGTTGCTACGCTTTAATAACCTCACCTATAACCACGACTAATTGAATTGTAAAACATAGACATACTTAAGTGATTAGATGGTTTTAATTGTCACGCACTTTTCAAGTGTCTGCCCACGAATCACTGACGTACACTCTAAGAAATTATTCGGAAATGTACCATACCAGTGTATACGCTTAGTGAGAAAGCAGGAATGGTAATGTTTTCTCCTATACATTCATTGTAGCGTTCCTACATTTGCTCAGGAAACAGTTAAATGCATAGGGAAGTTCCCAACTTTGTATTGTAGCGACACTAAACATTCCTACATCTGCAGCTTGATGTGTGATATTATTACCATACAGTGTATAGGTTAAAAACTTCCGTTACAGTTTAGGACGTTTACCAGAAAATTTTACAATGTACACCGTCGAAGTAGCTTAATTCTGATTGGCGCAGTCAGGAAAGAAAATGTTTCCTCACAGACACGCGCGGCCAATAATAACGAAAGGAGCGCTGTAAGAGTAGCCGTAGGATATTGAAGACCAGCCAGCGTGTAAATATTTTCGCGGAAAACAAGTGTCCCTACTTACAAGAATGGTATGTTTCCGTTAAACATTTTCGTGAATCCACGTAAATTTTTACCAGTTCAGTTACAGACAAATTTTAATACTTTTCCTGAAACTTTATTGTTTTGACGCATGTTTTATAAACACAAAAAACAATAATATTATAAACACGGTATAGAATAAAGTCATTATTATTTGACATTTACTTTGTATTAACTTTCGGTGTTTATTGTTCGTCTTAATCTTGGGTATTGTTATCTCTTATCAAATCTTCTTGTGTCTTTAAATCCTCAGACTAATAAGTTTAGCAAAGAATTAATTCGTCAACCAGTAGAGATAGTTGCCTGATTAATAAATGTAGGTTGCAGAACCAGCTATTTAGTAATTGTTTTAAGAGGAGAGTTTGAAGCATCAGTGAACTGAAAATGAATTGCAAAAAGTAGTGAAAATATTTTGTATCTGAAATATTTTTCCACAGCAGTTAGGAGACTTCACTGAACTAGGTTGAATGTGTATAAAATGGCAACCTATTTTTTGCGAAAATATCCCACGGCTAGTTGTACTCCAAAACACGTTAGTTGAGAACCCATATCGTGGTTGGATGATTATAACTCGCTCCCATCTTAGGTGTCTCCCCGCGAATCACAGCCGTACAGTATTGGAGTAACTTAATTCTGATTGGCCAGTCAAGCAAGCAACTGTCTTCTCACATAGACACGCC